>JAREIK010008949.1:0-21919 GCA_029783825.1 Sapria himalayana | reverse complement strand
TCTACTAATATAAAATATAAATTAATTCTTGGTATGATAAAATATAAATATTTTCAAAATATCTCATTGACGAATAAACTAGTATAAATTATTGATGATTATAGTATAAAAAAATTTTATGATTATAGGAAACATTTTAAAAATATAATTAATATAAAAATTTGAAATATAATATAAATATAAATTTTTTCATTAAAGTTAAAAGAAATAAATTAATATTTAAAATAATACATATATGTTTGCCCCTACTAAAATTTATAAGAATTAAATAATTAAGTAATATTTTTTCTTTCAGCTTAAATTTGGTCTTTTTTAAATAATTAATATAACTTTTTTTAATTATCTTATCACTTTAAGTAATTTTTTGAATTTTAACATTTAAAATTATATCAAATAATATGAAATTTTATGCCTTTAAAATTATTACATATAATCTTCATAAAAATTAATATGATGAATTCTTAAAATTTATAATCATAAAATATAATTTTTATATTTTTTAACATAAAGAGTTTTTTATAACACTTGTGAGAGTGGACTAGAGGACAAATCATTTTTCATGTATGCCTTATTATATGAAATTTGTTAATTTTGTAGCTATTTGATATTTTTTTATAAGGCTAAACATATATTTTGTTAAAGTGTTTTATATATTTATTATTTATTATTATTTTAATAAAAATTGTAAGGTGTAATTTATACCTTGCTACACACACATTAATTATTTGAAAAATTTTTGATAGTAAATAAATAAATGAGTTTTTTTATTATTATTATATATATTTATATTTTATTTATTTATTATTTATTTATATATTATATTATATTATTTATTATTGTTTTTATAATTAAAATAAAAATATTTTGGAAATATATATAATTTGTTATTTTGGAAATATATTTAATGTTTATTTTGTCGAGACTAAGTCTCCCATCGTTCTCTGGACATTTTCAAAGAATAAGCGATGCAGCTCTCCGTAGTCCTCCATCCATCTCTTGACACCGACGCAACATAAACATTTTCGAATTAAGTGATAATTTGTTATTGATTTGAGGTACTTTTCTACACTAATTCTTCATTGATTATCTTAATGCATATTGATTCTATTAATTTTTTTTCCGAATTCTTCTTCTTTAATCATATAAATTAATTTAATTATACTTCTTGCGATACATACCTAATGCATTTGTGTTGTGTTGGGAGTAGGTATGCTAATATAAACTTAATTTAATTATACTTTTTTTATAAATAACATATTCTATTAATTTAATTATACTTGGATTGCTTATATAAACTTAATCATATATAACACAAAATGGGTGTTTTGTGTTGGGCAGTGTGTATATAACACATAAATATATAAGTGTATTTTATTATATTATAATTATAAAAATAGTTTACATAAACATAACTATATATATTATAACAACATATATTTAATATATATATATATATATATATATATATATCATAATTTTATATATGATACATTCAAATACATGTCGTGTTATTTCAGATATAATTAGTATTATACATATAAACATTATAACATATTTTACACATATAAAGATATATGACTTTATGATAGGATTTAATAATGTATTTGAAATTTGTAAGTCATCATTATAAAATACACATCTAATAAATTTGCATTATGAAAATACCTATTATTTCATAATACCTTGCCTACCCAATAGTTATAATTATATTAATATCTGTAAATTCTATTTATACATGGTTTATGTATAAGGAAATACACGCACTCTTATAAAAATTTAAGAGTGTACTTAATATCTGTAAATTTAAAGTATAGTCACATTAATATCTGTTAATGCCAAATTAATGTCGTAAACATTTATTGATAGTTTCAATTAGTTCAAATAAAAATGTAACATGCTTTATGTATATTGATATAATTTACAAGACATTTAAATACATTATATATTTGACTATATTTTAATTACTATGTTTAATTAAATGCGCATAGGCCTCCATTATAAATACCCTAGCATTGAATCTCAATATGATTCATACTAGATTAAGATATATAGATATCCAGCTCATCTGACATACTGATTTCCTACTGAATTGATGCCGATGACTTTTTATGGGTTGAAAAGTTCCACCTATATGGATGAGTAGATCTCACCATATTTATCACCACTATAGCCATTAACTCATAAATTGTATACCCATCGACTTGATACTGTTTACTTATTGTAAGCTAACCATAGAATTGTTTACTTGATTAAACACTATAAACACTATTTTACTTATTGTAAGCTTAGATAATGAAGAAACTTTGATAATTAATCCAAATAATCAATATCTATGAATGATAATCCAGATTCACAGAGTAACTTTATTACTTGTTAAACTCATATACTTGTGATATATTTTACCTGCTATAAAATAACTAACACTTACATTGATTTTTGTAGTGTCTTATTCTTTCAATAATTTTATACTTAATGGTCTTTGAACTATTATAATTACATGATTCTTAGATTTAGACCTCTTATTTTTTGATTTTCTTTGACATTTTCTCTTAGTTGAATTTCTTACAATTAACTTTGTATATAATTCTAAAGAGGTTGATATTTCACTTGTCTATCTCTATTGAATCTCCTTGCTTAGAATTAGATCATGATCATCATCAAATTTCAATTTATTAGTTCTTGATGAACTATGCTCAACTATAATTGTAATACATTAATTTTTGATAGAGAACACAAAAGTATCAATACACATACTTCATCATTGACTTCAATACCAAACAAACTTAATTGGGTTGTGATTCTATTGACTTCATTGACTTGTTGGGTCATTGATGTGCTTTCTGTCAACTTCAGATTGAAAAAACACCTCATCGTGTGCACTTTTGTAGCATCAATTAGTTTTCATATATACTAGCAAGAGCCATCATACGCCTTACTATGCTCTTCTCTTTTTTATATTGAAAGTAAGTTGGTAAGATATCATATTTCAGATGAATTCAAGTGCTAGAATGTGCTATTATTTCTTCATAGACTTTATCATCTTCCTTAGAAGGGGTTGATATAGAATTTCCTAGTATATATAATCTTCCCTCTATATTTTCTAGAATCCAAATTTTGTTCCATATATATTTTTTTAACTTTTCCTTCATATGTAGTCATTACTATCTACAAAATATGAATTCTTCTAGAAAATTCTTGCAAAACACTATGTATGAGAATTGAGAACACCTCTTTTAACATGTTGGTATTGTTTGCAAAATTTTTAATATTTATTAAATTCATTATTATCATCAATAGTAACTTCGTCTGATGGTGCATCATAATGCACAACCTAAACCTCCAATACTAATTGTTGAGAATAACTTGATTCCCTATTTGTTAGATAGACATTTAGATAAACTGACAAATATAAAGGTTAACAGATAGAATAATTGATAGATAGATGATAGATATATAAATATATAAATATATAAATATAAATATATATATATATATATAGAAAGATTGACAAATAGGCTGATAAATAGAAAGACAATTAGAAAGTTAGAGAGATAGAAAAATAGAAAGAAGATATATAGATTAATTGATAGGTATAATAGTTAGATAGTTACATCGATATATATATTGTCATATAAACATTTCGACATAAAATAGATAGATAGAAGGATAAATAGATAGACAAACATATAGATAAACATATAGATAAAAACATAGATAAACAAATAAATAGAAAGATATATTGATTGTCAGATTGATAGATAGACTAATAGACTAATAAACTGATAGAATGATAGATTGATAAAGAGGTAGATAGATAGATAGATAGATAGAGAGATAGATAAATTAAAAATTAGAAAGACAAATAGATAGATAGCTAGATAAATATAGAGCTATATATATAGATAGATATATATAAATATAGATAGATATATAAATAAATGTATATAAAGATAGATAGATAAAGATAGATATATTATAGATAGACATATAGATAGATTAATGATAGAAAGATAGATTGATTGATTGATTGACAGATATATAGATAAATATAAAGATAGATAGCTAGACATTTAGAAAGGTATATAGATAGAGAGATAAATAGTCATATATATAGACAGATATATAGATAGATTATTAGATAGATAGATAGACATATACATATAAACATAGATAGATAGATAGATATAAAGAGAGATTAATATACATATTTATAGAAAGATAGATAGACATATTGATAGATAGATAGATATAGATTTATATATAGATTGATATACAAATTTATTGACAGAATGATCGAAAAATTGATAGAGAGATTGATAGACTATTTGATATACAGATTGATAGACATAATGATAGATAGATAAATAAACAGACAACTGATTGAAAGATAGATACATACATACAAAGATATGAGAGATAGATAGATAAATAGATAGACAGACTGATTGATTGAGTGATATATAGATAGATAGATATATATATATATATATATATATATATATATATATGCACAAATAGATAGACATATAGTAAGATAGATAGACTAAACAAATAGATAGATACACACACACACAACACACACACAAATAGATATATAGATAAATAAATAAAATTGATAGATTGTAAGATAGATCTATAGATAGATAATTAGATAGATAGATATATAGATATATAGATAGATAGTTTAGATAAACAAATATATAGAAAAAAAGATAGATAGATATATAGATAGACAGATAGATAGACATATAGTTAGATCGATTGATAGACACATAGATAGATAGATATATACAATAGATATATAGATTGATAGATAGATAGATAAATAGATAGATTGATAGATTGATTGACAGATAGATATATAGATAGATAAAATAGATAGATAGATAAATAAATAAATAGATAGATAAAGATATAAATAGATAGTTAGACAAAAATATAGATAGATAAATAGATATATTGATAGATATATGGACAAATAGATAGACATATAGATTGATTGACAGATAGATAGATATATAGACATATAGATAAAGAGATAGATTGACAGATAGATAGATTGATTGAAAGACATATAGATAGATATATAGATAAGTAGATTGATAGATAGAGAGATAAACATATAAATAGATAGATATATATATATTGATATGTAGAGAGATTGATAGATAGATAGATTGATATATAAATAGAAAGATAGATAGAATGATAGACATATGGATTGCAGATTAATAGACAAAATAATAGATAGATTAATAGATTGATTGATATATAGATTTAAAGAAGATTGATAGACAAATTGATAGAGAGAATGATAGATAGATTGAAAGACAAATTGAATGACAAATAGATAGACAGATAGATAGACAGATAGATAGACAATTTGATAAAAATATAGATAGAAAGATAGAAAGATAGATATATAGAAAGATTTATTAGACAAATAGATTGAAAAATAGATAGACAGATAGATAGACATATAGATAGATAAAAATATATTCGGATATATAGACATATAAATAGAGAGAAAGATATACTAATAAATAAATAGATATATAGATAGAAAGATATATAGAAAGAGAGATAGATATTTAGATAAAAAGATAGATAGATAGATAGATCAATAGATACATAGATAGATAGATAGATAGATAGAAAAATAGATACATAGATAGATAGATAGACAGAAAGATAGACAGACATATAGGCAAACAGATAGACAGACAGATATATAGACAGATTGATATACAAATATATAGATAAATATAAAGAAAGATTAATAGATAAATAGATAGATAGATAGTCAGATTGATAATATGTGTGAAAGTTAGATTGAAAGAGACATTGATATATAGTTTGATAGTCAAATTGATAGACAGATTAATAGATAGATTAGTAAATATATTGAAAGATAGACATTTTGATAGAATTATAAATAGATAAATAGATAGATAAATAGACATTTTAGATAAATAGATAGATAGACAGATAGATGGAAAATAAATAAATATATAGATAGATAGATAGATAGATCTACAAATAGATAGGCAAAAAGATAGAAAGAAAGATAGACAGATAGATAAACATATACATATACAAATAGATTGAAAGATAGATTGACACATAGATAGTCAGCTAAATAGACACATAGACATATAGATAGATAGATTGATTGATTGATCGATAGATAAATAGATAGATAGTAATATGGAAATATAGACAAATAGACAAATTGATAGTTATATAGATAGATAGATAGACAGATAGATAGTCAAATAGATAAATAGACAGATAGTAATATAGAAATATAGAAAGATAGATAAATAGATAGGTATATAAATAGATAGATAGGTTGATAAATAGATAGATAGATAGATAGTCAGATAGACAAATAGACATATAGATAAATAGACAAACAGACAGACAGACATATAGATAGGTAGATAAATAGAAAGATAGATATATAGATAGATAGCCTGAAACATGGACATATAGATAGACAGATTAATAGACATAATAATAGATAGATTTATAGATAGATTGATAGAGAGATTGATAAACAACTTGATAGACATATTGATAGATAGATGATAGGTAGAATTTAAGACTGATTGAAAGACCAATAGATAGATAGATAGATAGATAGTCAAATTGATAAAAAGGTAGACATATAATATAGAAAGATATATAGATAGATTATTAGTCATATAGATTGATAGATAGATTGAGAGATCGATTGAAAAATAGATAGATAGATAGACAGCTATATAGTCATATAGATAGACATATAGATATATTGAAAGATAAATAGAATGATAGACAGATAAATATAATGATAGATAGACTGAAAGATAGATAGACATGCAGATAGATAGATAAATAGAGAGATAGATAAATAAAAAGATTGTTAGAATGAAAGATAGATAATATATAAATAAATATATATATATATATATAATATATAAACATAGATAGCCAAATTGATAGGGAAATATATAAATAGATTAAAAATTAGATAGGCAAATAGATAGTCAAATTGATAATTAGATTGAAAGATAGATTGAAAGACATATTTATAGCCAAATTGATAGCCAAATCGATAGACAGATTGATAGGCAAATTGGTAAACAAATTGGTAGATAGATTGTTAGATATATTTATATACAAAAATATATACATATGGATAGTCATTTATATAGATAGATAGATAGGTAAAAAATAGATAGATGGATATACAGAAATATAGACAGAAATATAGATAGAAAAATAGATCGATAGATAGATAGAGATAAAGATAGATGAAAAAAAATACACCGATAGATAGATAGATATATAGATACATAGACATAAAGATAGATAGATTGATAAATAGATAGAAAAATTGATAAGATAAAGATAGACAAATAGATAGACAGACAAAAAGACAGATTGATAGATTGACAAATAGGTAGACATATTGAAAGAAAGATAAATAGATGAATAAACTAATAGATAGAAAAACATATATATATATATATATATATACAAACAAAAAGACAAATAGATAGATAGATAGATAGACAATTAAAAAACATATAGACATAAAGATAGATAGATAGATCTAAAGAAAGACAAATGAATAGTAAGATAGACATATAGATTGATAGGTAGTAGACAAAAGATAGATAAACAAATATTTATAAAGACAGGTAGATATATAAATAGATATAAAACTAGTTATACAGATAGATAGATAGATAGATAGATAGACAGATAGATAGATAGATAGATAGATAGACAGACAGACAAATAGATAGATAGATAGATAGATAAATAAATAAATTGATAGGTAGATAGATAGATAGATTGATTGATTGAATGATAAAGAGACAGATAGACAGATAGATAAACATATAGATAGAAAGATATACAAACAGATATATAGACAGATAGATTGATTGATAGGCTAATAGATAGACATACATATAAAGAAATAGATATACAGATAGATAGACAAAAAAATAGATAAATAGATAAATAGAAATTATATATATAGATAGACCTATAGATGGATATATAGATAGATAGATACATAGACATATATACATACAAATAGATAGTCAGATAGACAAAGCAATAGATAGAGAGATAGATAGATAGACAAATAGACAGATAGATAGACTGATAGATAGTTAAACAAATAGACTGACATATACATATATAGATAGATTGACAGATAGATAGACACACAGATAGATAGACAGATATACTTATATACATTCAAATAGATAGTTAGATGGACAAATAGATACACAGATAGATAGTCAGATATATAGATAGAGAGACAAATATACTAATAAATAGATAGATAGACTGATATATAAATATATAAATTGATAGATTAATAGATAGAAGATAGATAGATAGACATAATGATACATAAATAGATAGATAGATAGTCAGATACATAAATAGGTAGATATACAAATAGATAGAATGATTGATAGATAGATTGATAGATAGATGGGATAGATATATAGATAGTTAGATTTATAGATAGATTATTAAATAGATAGATACATAGACAAAAAGATAGACAAATATGTAGATAGATACCTAGTCAGATTAATAGGCTTTAAGATAGACATATATATGATAGATAGATAGTCAGATAGATAAACAGATAAATTGATAGATAAATAGATTGATTGATTGATATATTGACAAATATACAAATAGATAGATATATTAATAATTAATGAAACAGATAGACAAATAGATAGATAATTAGATAAATAGATACCAAGATAGACAAATAGATAACATACATATTGATTAACAAATATACAGACAAATAAATAGACTATTAAATAAATAGATAGACAGATAAATACATATATAGATAGATATATAGATATATAGAAATATTGAAAAATTGGTAGATTATTAGATAGATAGATTGATAGATAAATAAAATGATTGATTGATAGTTACAGAGATAAATAGATAGATTGATAAATTGATTGATAGAAAGATAGATAGACAAATAAATCAGCACATAGATAGATAAAAAGATAGATATATAGATAGATATATAGACAGATAGATAAAAAGATAGATAGATAAATAGACTGACTGATAGACATACAAATAGCAAGATAGATAGACCAATAGATAGGTAGATAGATAGATATATAGATAAACATATAGATAGATAGAAATATAGATAGATAGATAGATACATAGACAAATAGATATAGAGATTGATAATTTGATTGATATATCGACTGATAGACATAATGATATGCATATTGATAGACAAATTGATTGGCAAATTGATATATAGATTGATATAGAAATAGTTAGATAGATTGATAAAAAAATATATAGATAAATAGATAGAGAGATAGAAAGATAGACAAATAGATATGCAGATAGTGAGATATGGATATTGAGATATAGATAGATAGATATATATATATATATATATATATATATATATATATATATATATATATATATATATATAAAGATATATAGACAAATAGACAGACAGATAGATTGATTGAAAGATATAGAAATTCATAAACAAATAGATAAATAGATAGTTAGATAGTTAGATCTAAAGATAGAAATATAAATAGATAGATATATTGACAGACGGATAGAGAGGTAGATATACTGACAGATAGACAAATAGGTAGAAAGACATATATATAGATAGACATATTGATAGACAGATAGATAAATAGACAAATTGACACACATATAGAAATATAGTTATATAGACAGATAGATAGATAATTAGTTAGGTTATTATACAGATAGACATATAGATTGAATTATTAATTGATTGATAGATAGATAGATAGACAGATTAATAATTTGATTAAGAACTAGATATAAAAAAGATGAATAGATAGATAAATAAATAGACAGATAGATAGACAAAAAGATAGACAGACAGACCGATAGACATACAAATAGATAGATAAATAGATAGATAGATAGAAAGATAGACAAACATACATACAGATAGATAGACAGACATATACATAGATAGATAAATAGAAAGATAGATAAATAAAAAATACATAAATAGATAGATAGATAAAAGTTAGATAATTTGATTGATAGAAAGATTGATAAATAGATTAATATATAGATTGATAGATTGATTGATCGATAGATTGATAGATTGATTGATATACAAATTGAAAGACAAATAGATAGATAGATTGATAGACATATATATAGATAAATAGATAGATAAATAGACTTATAGATAGATAGATAGACAGATAGATTGATAAATTATTAGACATTAAATAGATAAATTGATATATAGATAGGCATATAGATAAATATATATATATATATAGATAAAAAGATAAACATATAGATAAATATATAAATAGATAGATTGATGGAATAATTACTTATTATAAATCTATACATGAAATAATTTACTATGCATGATCAATGTGCTTTGAGAATGCTTGGTATGTAATATAACACATTGAGAAAATTTTGCACAATGTTGTTTCCCTACTTACAATAATGTATAATCTACTTGGGTTCTTAGTCTTCTACACCCCCAATTTCTCTATCAAGTGTGCTTTGATTCTACATGCCAATATTTGATAGATATAATAAAGTCTTAGTGTAGTTATTTTTTTTCAATAGTACTATTAAACAAAAAATTAATATTAGGCTATTTGAATTAAATAAAGCATCTATAATCTTAACAGAATAGAATTACTATGGAATTTATTGGATACCTAATTAAAGTCTAAAAAATATGATAAATTAAGAAAAAAAAACTAAACAAAATTTATCGTCATTCACCAACAAAAATTACAGCGTCAACAAACTATCAACATGAGCAATGATAACAAAATTAAAGGTTATGGTTAAGCTGTACCTTCTTCATAGAGAAATATTTAAGATTTTAACACTATACCCACAGAAACTTAATTAGTAGATAAATTTCCACAGGTTCTTTATATTCATCTTCTCTACAGGACAAAAATTCAAAATATAAAATACAATAAATTAAAATATAAGATAAAGCTTGAATTTAAAAATTTACAGTTCCCTGCTCTTCTCCTCCTCTTATTGTTATTTTCTTCATCCTATTTTACAATTCTTCTTCAAATTTCAAAGCTAGCACAATTTCTATTGATTTGAAATCCATTAAACCTTTAAAAAAAATCATTAAAATAAAAAAAGTTCAAACTACCAATTTATCATTAACATAGGACTCAACAAAAAAGCACCATTTTACTCACTACCAATTTTAAATTTGCAAAACTCATTACTAATTTCTCATTAAAATATATTGAAAATAAACAAAAAACATAGAGAGAGAGATGTTCTTTGTTTGATATGGATCTTCAAAATGATGGTGTGATGGCAATGTGTTCCGAGAGATGTTCTTTGTTTGATATAGTTCTTTGAAAGGATGTTGTGATGCCTGTGTGTTCTGCGAGTGAAATGTTTTTTATAAGTGAACTGACCTAATTACCTAGAGATGGTCAGAAGGGGGGGGGGGGGGGGGGGGGAATGGGTTAGTGACATAAAATATTAGAAAACAAAATTATTTTTATTTAACCATTAATTATATTTTTTACTAAATAAATAAATTTATTGTTAATAGTTTATGAAATTTTTATGGTTATTTTTTATATTAGTATTTAAAAATTATTCGAATCAATTTCAGAAATAAAAAAATTAATTTATGGTTATTTATTAAAAAAACATATTATTTTATATAACTATTGATAAATTGTATAAATGCATATCCATACAAAATTTATAACATCTCAATTAAATAAAAAATAAATAACCAAGTAAATAATGAATAAGTAATTTAACAATAATATTCAAACAACTAATAAAATATCTGACAATAAAAATAAAAATATATAATCTTAACATTATCCAAAAAATAAAATTAAAAATTAATTACTTACAAATATAACTTACAAAAATAAGACTAAAAATAAATCTAAAAATAAAAAAAAATGACAAATGCAACCAAAATTTAACTTGTATATTACTATAACAAATGATTTTAGATAATTTTTTAGTAGCTATTTCAATATTTTAAAAAAACAAGAAAAATATCTTAAGCAAATAATAATTTTCTATACTATGATTATTACCTTTTGAGTTAATAATCATACATCTAAGTAAAAAGATGAGTTACAAAACTATAATAAATAACAAATGATAAGTATCAACAACTATTTTTTTAAAAAATATTTGTTTACTTATTTAAAGTAAGCATCATGATAGAGGAGCTCTATGAAAACTCCTAAATGACAATGATAATTGACTTGTCTCCCTCAATACCCAATAATACTCTCGGCCACATTCATAGATAAAACTACTAATATTTCTTTATGATATATCATTTCTTCATATGATATATACATTATAGAGATAATCTATTGTGTATGGATACAAGCATCATATTGCACAACACTATTCTCATAGTTGCACATTTATATTAAAGTTTACACTTTTATATATAATGGTATATGATTATATAAATGTATAAGTGTTTTGATATAATGTTGTGTTTAAAATATTTTTTAAAATGCTACATATATATATATATATGTAGCACTTTTATAAATATTATATAGTATATATATCACAATTATATAAACATTATAAATATTATATATTTATATAAAAATTTATATGTTAAATAAATATTTATAAAAATGTATAAATATTTTATATGTTATATTAATGTTATATAAACTATTATATAAATGAATAGTATTATGTAAATGTTGTATAAATATTTATAAACATTTATACATATGTATAAATATTTATATATAATATTATTTGTTTATATAAACATATCAATGTTTATATATAATGTTATACATTTATATATATCTAAGTATAAACATTTATATATAATGTCATATGATTATATAAATGTTTAAATGTTTATATATAATGTTATATGTTTATAATATTTATCTAAATATTATATTACTACAAAATGGGCATACTATCATCCAAAATAGAATACATCTCATGCTATAGTATTTTTGAAAATATATTTTTTGTTTTTATTATTTCATTTTTTTTCAAAACATGAAATATACAGGAGGAATAAAAGTATTTTTTGAGTTTACTAGAATGTATAAATCTTTTATTTTCATGTATATTTTAATATGAATATTTACTTATTTAGGTACTTTTAAAAAAATATTATTCTAATTCACCATTACATAATTTTTCCTATGCCTAATAACATTCAACAACAAAAAAAATATTTTCAAACAATAATAAACTAGCAAAAAAAAAGAATTTACTAATCAGCATCACCATTAGTAGCTCATATTTTATATTTAATAGAGGATGGTATTTTGTTTACATGAAAAAAATTAATCTTTTCCTTAAATATATCAAAATTAAGGAGGTTGTGAAAAAAAAATATGAACAATATCAAATTTAATGAATTTGATTTTATCATGATTATACAATATCAACAATTTTTCACTAATTATGAAATATTCTTGATTATATGAGTATTCTAATTTGAGTTGGATATAAGTTATAAGCAAAAGATTAATAATTTTTATAATTTTTAAAATATAATCTTTAAATATTATCTCTTGATAAAATAAAAATTTATTATATTTTAACATTACACATAGTCAACTTGAAAATTTAAGTATCACACCCTGAGTAGGTATTCACTTGCAAACTAAGCAACAAAGATCTAGGTTGAGTATTTTCAGCCTACTAAATTAATGTGAGCAATTAAACTTTCTGAGATATTAGTTGTGCCTATCTTAATTGCCAATTAAACTCACTGAGTTAAAACTTCCATCACTTGTAAACTCTTTTGAATCATACACTAGAAAATATATGATTTTCTTTTAATAAAATTATTTATGAATAAATAAAACATATTGTGTTAGGCTATAATTTACATAATAAGATTTAAGAGAATACTAACTTTTCATCCTATGCATTATTAGTGATTAGCTATCATTCCTATTATGTTGTATGTATGCCAACTTGAAAGGAAGTTGAAATTACCGATAAATTGTTTTTCATGGTTTAGGGTGTTGTACATAATGGTTCACCTATCTATTTCCAATTTTTATATATATATAACCTAATTAATGCATATTTTATTTAAAATATTTACATTCAAACATGTTGTACAACTAATAATGCTCGTACCATTTACCATGGAAAAATACATTGCTGCTGTGAGCCCAGCACCAACCCCCTTAACTTTCTATATTACAAAAGTAATATCATCAAATCAAACATCAGTTTAAAAATGAGAGGCAAAAAAATGTAGACACTTAATAACACTAACCTTGGTCAAAAGAAAAGTTGCCTATGAAGCAAATGCAAAAAATATTATGTGCAGTGAATAAACTAACAGTTTCAAAGGATATAGAAAAATTGAACAAATTTTGTATCCTTGTATAATAAGTAAACAACATGTAATTATAACATAAAAAAAATAAAATTAATAAAGGATATTTTAAAGTCTCCTAGTAGATATCTGATTGATATACATTAAGAAAATTGTTGAGCAGTAGATTCCAAGGACTTACTTCAATTTTGTACTGGATATTTAAGTCAATCCTGGGTATATAGTTCCTCCTATCACCTGTCCAAGTGGATACCTAATTTTAATAAATGGTAAGAATAGTTAGCTTAAACTTTTCATAAAAATCCATGGAAAAAAATTATCTTGTTCAAGATTGATTCAAGTTACCAAGTTCGATCATCAAACCAATTCCAAAAATTATAAATTCCATTCTTAGTTAAAAATTAAAAGCATGGACCAAATAACGCAACAAATGATAACACAAAATGAGGTCTTCAAATTGAAAAAACACCGATTAGGTTATGTATCATGATAATACATGTTTCAGAAAATATAAAAAAAATGAATCAAAAAAGCAAGAACACCAATCAGAATTAGAATGATGAAGCATAACACATTGCCAAAAATGTTCTATTTGCAAATTGCCTACTTGATGCTATTTTGCTCAGCCACCGATTAGGTTAAAGTTCATGGTAAACTTCTTTTAATTTTAAAATATTAATATGTATTTATTTATTTATTTATTTATGATTTTAAGATTCCATATTTTATTTATATTTAATATTATTTTATATTTTAATTAAATTTTATATAATATTTTATTTAATTTTTAATTTACAATAATAATTAATTATGCTTTAGTTCTTATAAATTTTAGTAGAGGCAAAAATAAAACTTGAATTAAAATCAATTTAGGGTAAGTTTGGTAGTGATTTTCAAAAATGTTAATAGGGTTAAAAATAATTTAAGTGTGTTTAGGAAAAAAAAATATCATTAGTAATATTTTAAAAAACTTTTTTAAGTCCTAAAAAAACACCTAAAGTATTCTTTTAATAAGCACATTGAAATATATTTTATATAACTCATCAAAAGTTTTTGAATGCAATTAAAATATCAATATATTTATCCTTAAATATCAATTTATTTTATTTTAAATTTAATGAAAATATGATTTTTTTTATTATTCAAATATTTCAAATCATTTAGTAATAATATTTTTAAAACATTCTAAAATCATTAATTTTTTTTATGTTTTATTAATATAAATATTTACTTGTTTATTTGTTAATTCAAATTTTTTGTAAATATTTTTTTTATTATCAGACAAATAATAATTTTAGGTTTAGATTAACACAAATGTTTAAGTATGTTAATTTATTAATTCAAATATTTAAAAAATGTTTATAATTATAGAAGTAATTATTTAATGTATTTATTAATATAAATATTTATATATCTTTATTAATTAATTCAAATAATATTTTTATTATTTTTAAAATTTATAATCATTAAAATAGTTATTTGTCTTTATTAATATAAATTTTTATTAATATTTGTATATATTAGAAATTATTTATTTATAATATCATATTTTTATAATTATATGAGGAGAAGGCATCTTTCAAGGATCAATCATTCATAGACCATAACAAATATTTAATATAAAAATTACCTCAAATATTAAAACAAATAATATATAAAACAAAAAAAAAATTATTCAGTATAGATTAATGATGAAAATAATCCCGAGCTAAATATCTAGGAAAAATCCCTATCTAATTGCATATATTTTGTGAAAAATATAATTTAAGGAATAATCGCTTGTAATTAATATATACTTGTAAAAAATTTTTCTAGATAAATATTTAACGATGTATTTTTCTAGAGCTAATTAGATTGAAAAAATCCATTTCTAAAGTCATTAAATTTGCTGCCAATCTTTGCGACAAAGCAATGACAATGTTAGAAAGAGAAATTTGTAAATCAAAAATTTTCATCTTTAATCCATCACAATCCATCACAAAATTATGATTCAATGTAAAATCAAACATATCTTGCATTTCACTAGTTATTCCTTCATAAATTAGCTAGGGATTATTTCTCTAGCTAAATTTCCATAGGTAAATAGATAATTTATTGTAGTTTAGAAAGATTGATTTATTAAGAGTTAGATATATAGAAAGATAGATATTTAGACAGATAAATATACAGAAAGATAGACAAATAAACAGACTGATAGATAGACAAATAGAAAGATAGATAGACATACATATAGAAAGATAGACAAATAGTTATACAGAGAGATAGAAAAATAGATAGACAAGTAGATAGAAAAATAGATAGGCATACATATAGACAGATAGAAAGATAGGCATATTGATAGATAGATAGATAGACAAATAGATGGACACCTAGAGATATAGGCAAATAGACATATCGATAGATAGATAGACAGACAGATAGTTAGATAAATCGACAGATAGATAGAAAGACAGACAGACAGAAAGACAGACAAACAGACAGATAGATAGACAGACATATAGATAGACAGATAGATATATAGACATAAAGATAGACATATAGATAGACAGACAAATAGATATACAGATAAATAGATAGATAGATAGATAGACAAACAGACATACAGATAGATAGATAGATAGATAGATACACAAATAGACATACAGATAGATAGACAGATTGAATGACAAATAGACATATAGATTAAAAGATAGATAGATAAACTAATAGATAGTTAGATAGATAAAAAGATAGAAATAATGAAAGATAGATAGAAAAATAAACAGACATATAGAAAAACAAATAGAAAGAGAGATAGATAGATGGATATATAGATGGATAAATAGATTAATATATAGATAGTTAGATAGATAGATAGATAGATTGATATATAGAGAGTTAGATTAATGGATAGATAGATGGATAAAAAGATAGATAGATAAAATGATAGATAGTTAGACATAATAAAGAATTGATAAATAGATATATATATATATATATATATATATATATATATATATATATGGATAGAATGATATATATATGGGCGGATAGATAGATGGATAAATAGATAGATAGATAGACAGTAGATAGATAGATAGACAAATCAATAGATAGATAGATAGACATATAGATTCATAGATTGATAGATAGATAGATAGATAGATAAAAAGATAGATAAATAGATATAAATATATATAGACTTATAGATGGTCAAATATATATATATATATATATAGACAAATAGATAGATAGATGGATATACTTATACATAGATAGATATTTAAAAAGATAAATAGATTATTAGACAGATAGATTGACAAATAGATAGAAAGACAAATAAATAAACATATAGATTTATAAAAAGTTAGAAAGATATATAGACTCATAGATGGTCAAATAGATAGATAGATATATATATATATATACAAATAGATAAACAGATATCGACATATAGATAGACAAGTAGATAAATATACAGATAGATATACTTATACATAGATAGATAGATAAAAAGATTTATTTATAGATAGAAAGATAGATAGATATACTTATTATCTATTTATCTATTTAAATAGATAGACAAATAGATAGAAAGATATATAGACTTATAGATGGTAAATAGATATATATATATATACACACACACACACACATATATATATATAAACACACACACACACACACACACACACATATATATATATATATATATATATATATATATATATATATATATATATAATATATATGTGTGTGTGTGTGTGTGTGTGTGTATGTATATATATATATATATATATATGTATATGTGTATATATTTATATAAACAATATATAGACAAATATCGACATATAGATAGACAAATAGATAGATAGATATGCTTATACATTGATAGATAGATAAAAAGATAGATTATTAGAAAGATTGATTGAAAAATAGATAGAAAGATATATAGATAAAAATACTTACATCAATCACATTCATCTGCACAATTTATTGTATACATGGTAAATAACTTTATAACCATCCTGTTACAGGTGGTATTTGCTGAATCTAAAGTTTACAACTCCTTATGTAGGGAACCAAAGTGACTTCAGGTCAAAGGATAATTCATACTAATAGTCATTATGATAATGTGTATGACACTTATAATAATCCATGCAACATTCTCATAGTGGGTCAGATCAATATATATTATCCAACATATACTTATGTGTTAACTTATTATCTCAATATAGTAAATCTACATGCTAGGCTTTTTTTTTTATAATGTTTGTTTATTATTTATAGCCATCTCTTTTGGCGGAGGAATACCATTTGTACAAGCTACTTCTACCCTTTACCCTCTTACAACCATTCCCCATTACTAAAGACTAATAGTATAATCTTTCTAGCACTATAGAAATAACATAAAATAAGTTTACTCTTTACTAAATGAGTTCCTTCTTTTTTCTTTCTAGCACTTCCTAGAACATCCCTTCTATGCTGATATCTCCCTTTATTTTTGCAGTATATAACGTATTGTTTGCATAAAATAACAGGAACAGGGTTCCTTTCAACCTTGCTGCCCATATACTGCCGAATCTTTCCTCTTTTATCTATCTTGTTCCTTGACCCTCTTTGTTTAACAATATATCTTTAAATTCACATCTTGAGAGCCATTTCCAAGCAGCTTTTCAGCATCCTCATATTTCCTGCATAAAAATAACAGGAATCTCTTCCGCTTTGCCAGTTTCTTTCTACCCTGTTGCACATTATGCCCACGCTTTGCCGCATCCTCTTTACCGACCTCCTGGACTAGACACTTACCTCTCCTAGGACCTTTTATGAATACAACACAAGACTCTGAAACTTTCAGACTTCTAAACCTTTTCTACATGAATTATCGATGTTAAAAAACTTAAAACATGACTTGACTCTTGCTATTTACAGACTCTTGCTGGTAAAAACATAACACATGACAAATTACAGACTCTTGCTGGAAAAAAAACATAACACTTGACAATTTTCAGACTCTTGCTAGTTTCCAACTTCGTTTAATTCCAAGGAATAATATATGAATTGCCCCTTTAATGCTTCCTGCAAACACAAAACAAGAAACATACCAAAGGGACAGAATATTCCAGCCCTTACCTTTACATTCCTTATCTTTTACTTGTGATGTGATCCTTGTAGTGACTGTAAGAAAATACAGCAACTATATTTTTCTGGTTTTTTCCTTCGCAGTTAATCTGCATATACAGATTCCCCTGCAAAGAAGCTGCCTCAATTCCACAGCTTTTATTATTATTACTTATCTTATTTTATTTTCCATATTCTTTCTTCATATTCATTTAATTTCAAATTCCCCTTCACAGCAGCTACTGAATTTTCATATTCTATTTTTTCTGTTAATACTACCCTTCTTAAATCTTAAATAAGGGAAGGCCTTCCTCTCTAGTGTCGCTATTCCTTTTACTTTTTCTTGCATCGAAACCTCCTCAAATTCATTATCTCCTCTTATCGAACCTAATCTTGCAAGACTATCCTGCCAAAGTATTAGCTTCTCTATATATATAGTAAGATTGATGCGTTAAGCATTTTAATGAGGTTCAAAATAATTCTATTTCATCCTCATACCTCCAAAGAGTTATTTTTCCACTTACTAACTCTACCAACAGCATAGAGTCCACTTGAATTTGTATATTTTCTAATTCTAATTTCTTACAGACATTTAATCCTATATTCAAATCTTTTATCTCCGAGTGGAGGGCTGAGAATGCTTGTGTAGCCGATGTAAATGCTTTTATCACATACCCGTTTGAGTCCCTTATACCCCCTCCTCCACCTGCTATACCAGTGTCCCTATTGAAGCTACATCCGTGTTTAATGATATTTTACCTTTCGGAGGCCTATTCCAAGTTATACTTTTTACCCATCCCTGTTTCGTATTTGTGATAGCGAGGCCCCAGAACATTCCAGCTTCCTTTTTTAAGCATGAACCATCAACTTTATAGGGTTATGCTTGATATAATTCTGATTTCTTTAAACTATATCTTAATAATTTCATTCGAATTTATTCTTATGCCTCAAATTTACTCTTATACGAGCTTTCCATAGGCCACCATATTGTTATATGAGGTAGATTCTAGGTTAGCCAATTATTAATATATTACTAGGATTAGATTCCCCAACTCTTAATTCTATCAATTATTCTATCTCTTTTTTACTTATTTGTAACTGATCTCCTAATTCCCTCCAGACTGTTGCGGCTATTTCCCCACTTGAAAGTAGATGATCCATTGATTCTTCATCTGCGAAGCAACATTCACATATGGAGGCCATTTTAACACCTTTTCTTTTCACATTAGTGGCCACAGGCAGTGCATTTACCAGAACTTTCCATGCCAACGAGCACATTTTCAGTGGAATACCTGCTCTCCAAACCCATTTAAATAACGACTGTATAGGTTTTTCCTTCTTATCAATTTTTGCTGATTTTAACGTAAAATTACCTTGTGGATTAAGGGTCCATTTTATCCCGATTTATTCAATAATGAGTGAGCATCTACTATTTCCTTTGTTTTTCCAAAGCTTTCCAGCTATTTGATTTCTGCTTAACACGATTATGTCTTGTTCTAGATATTTTGCTCGCATATATTTGCCCAGAGGGAATCATTTTCTTTAATCCTCCACCATCCTTTGCAGCCCAAGCAGCCGCCATGTCCTGTAAATTAATGATGCCTAAACCCGCTTCAGCTTAGGATAACAGATGTCTTTCCAATTTTTCCAGTGAATTTTCTACTTTCCGTTTTTTTCCCCATAAAGTTTGATATTTCCATCTCTAGTTTATTTGTAAATTCTTAGGTGGGTGTATGACTGAATAATGTGTACCAGTGTACTTTGAAGAACATGGGAGATTATGTGTCCTCCCCCTAAAACCTAATAAATCTACTTTCCAACTGTTATTTTCTTCTCATTTTGTCTAGTAAGGCGTTAGATAATTTTCTTTCAGCCTTCCTTCATATATAGGACAACCTAATTATACTAAAGCATATTTTTTATGTTTAAAGTCCGTTATGTTTTTAATTTTTTTTACCACTTTTTTGGGAGCTTTTTTTGCTAACATAAATTGACTTTTATCTTTATTGAGAGCTTGTCCTATTTCCTTCTCAAATAATTGTAGAAGGTCCATCAGGTTTTTCAATGAAGCTTTATTCACATTTGTGAAAATGATGATATCATCTAACATTCTTTTATTTAAATTAACTAATTCTCGGAGTGTTTTTTGGCTGTCTAAAGGGGATTATTTTTCCATCTAACATTCTTTTATTTAAATTAACGATTAATAATTCTAGGTACATATCAAATAATAAAGGCGATAATGGATCCCCGTGTCTCAAGCTACGTCTAGGTTTGAATTCTTCTCCTTTCAAAAAAGAATTCGCCCATGCCTTAGGAATATCCGCGCCTACAAAAAAGCTGGCGAGTGTAGGAATCAGATCTTTTTTCATAATGAGCCAGTTTAGCTGGAAAAAATAATTATCCAGCCAT
>JAREIK010008948.1:0-59292 GCA_029783825.1 Sapria himalayana | reverse complement strand
TGATAGATAGAATGATAAATAGATAGCACATAAACAGATAATAGATAGTTAACTATCTAGACATATAAATAGAGAGATAGACAAATAAATAGGACAAATAGATAGATAGATATTTAAATAGTTGGATAGAAAAAATGATACATAGATTCATAGATAGATTGATAAATAGATTGATAAATAGATAGATAGATAGAGAGTTAGATAGATAAAAAGATACATAGATAAATAGATATATATGCATAAAAATATAATGATAGATAGAAAGATAAATTAAAGATAGATAGATAGATAAATAGATAGATAGATAGACAGATAACTAGTCAGATAGAAACAATGATACATAGACAAATAGATAGAATGATAGATACACAGATAGATAGACATGTAAGATAGACAGATAGATTAAATGATAGATTTATACATAGATATATAAATACATAGACACATAGATTTTACAAATAGTTAGATAGATAGATAGATTAATGATAGACATATAGATAAATAGATTGATAGACAGAAAGATAGACAAATAGATAGATAAATAAATATACAGAGAGATTGATAGATAGTTATACAAATAGATATACAACTAGTTGGATAGAAAGAAAGAAAGATAGATATATAAAGAGATTGATTGATTGATTGATATATTATTAAATAGATCGATAGATAGATAGATAGATAGATAGATAAAAAATTAGAAAGATAGAAAGATAATTTGATAAAAATATAGATCGAAAGATAAAAATAGTTGGGTAAATAGATAGATAAATATAATATTATATAGTCAAATAGACAGATAAATATACAAATAGATAAACAAATAAATTGACATATAGAAATACAGAAAGATAGACTGATATTTAGCAAAATAGATCGACATATAGATAGACTTATACATAGATGGATATAGATTGATAGTTATATAGCCAGATAGATAAATAGACATATTTATAGATACATAGATAGATATATAAATAGATATATATATATAATAGATTGAAAAAAAGACAGTAGATAGATTCATTGATTGATGGATAGAAAGAAAGATATACTGATTGATAGATAGATAGATATAAAGATTATTAGATAGATAGATAGATAGATAAATATATTGTTACATTAATAAATAGATAGACATATTTATAAATAGATAGAAAGATTTATAAATAGATAGATTAACAAACATATAGATAAATAAATAAATAGATAGATAGATAGTCAAATAGATAGACAGTCAAATAGATTGACAGATAGAAATAGATTTAGATAAACACATTAATAGGCACAATCTTAAACAAATAAATAGATAGATTGATAGATGGATGGATAGATAGATAGATAGACAAATATTTAAACAAATAGATAGGCAGATTTAAAGATTGATTGTTAGATAGATTGATAGATTGATTGATAGATTGATTGATATAAAAATTGATAGATAAACTGATAGACAGACAGATAGACAAATAGATAGATAGATAGATCAATAGAAAGACAGACACACAGATAGATAGATAGATATATAAATAGATAAACAAATAGACAGACTAATAGATAGATAAATAGATATATATATATATAGACATATAGATAGAGAGACAGAAAAGGAGATAGTCATACAAATAGATAGATAGATAGATAGACATATAAATAGATAGAGAGATAGATAGACAATTAGATAAACATATAGATATACAGATTGATATATATGTATATAAATAGATAGATAGTTAAGTAGATAGATTGATAGATAGACAGATAGAAGCACAAATAGATAGATTAATTAATAGACAATTAGATAGAAAGATAGATATACAATTAGATAAAAAGATAGATTGATAGATAGATAAATAAATAAACATATAAATAGATAGATATGTAGATAGATAGATAAACACATTTTTAGATAGAGTGATAAAGAGACAGAAAGATAGATAGATAGATAGATAGATAGAAAATTCAATAGACTTATCAATTTCCTTATATATAGATAGATAGATAGACATATATATAGATATATAGACAAATAGATAGAGATAGAAGGACATATTAATAGATTGATTGATTGTCTGATTTATAATTAGATAGATAGTCAAATAGATAAACAATTAGATAGATAGATAGACAGACATATAGGGAGACAAATATATAGATATATAGATTTATAGACATATAGAAATACATATTGATAAATTGAAATAGATAGATAGATGGATAAATAAATAGTTAGATAGACTTATAGATAGATAGACTGATAGATAGATAGATAGATAGACAACTAGATAGACAGATAGATAGATAGATAATGAAATAGTTAGAAATATTGATAAATAGATAAACATATAGATAGATAAACAATAGAGAGATAGATATATTCACTCATAGATAGATAAATATATATATATATATATATATATATATAGATAAACATATTGATAGATAGAGAGATAGTCAAATAGATGAAAGATAAATAGACAGACAGATAGACAGATAGATAGATAGAGACATATATACATATATATATATATATATATATCAATATATTAATATTTAGATTGATAGATAGACAAATTGTTAGAAAGAGAAATATACACATAGACAAACTAATAGACAGATAGCTATATAGATAAACAGATAGATAAATATATAGATAGATAGATCGATAGATTGATGGATAGATAGGTAGATAGATAGATAGATAGAAAAATAGATAGACAGATGGATAGATAGATAGATATATAGATAGATAAATAGATAAATAGATAGTTTGTTAGATAGATAGAAAGAAAATAGACTGATATATAAATAGAAAGATACGTAGATAGATATAAAGATAGATAGATAATTAAATATAAAGATAGATAGACTGACATTTAGATAGATAGATAAATAGATAGATAGATAGACCGATATATAGATAGATAAATAGACTATTAGATAGATAGATAGATAGATAGATAGATATATAGTTAGCTTGATAGAAATATAGATAGCTAGATAGACAGACAAATAGATAGACAACTAGAAAGACCTATAGATATATAGATAGATAAATAAATATATAGAGAGATAGATATTGAAATTGATATACATATTTATAAATGGATAGATAAATAGATAGATATATAGATACATAGATAGATAGATTTAAGGATATATTGATAGTTAGATTGGATACATAGTTATATAGAATGAAAGAAAGATATAAAGATAGAATGACAGATAGATAAATAGACAAGTAGATAGATAGAAAGATAGAAATATAAATTGTCAAATAGATAGACAGATAGATAGACTAATAGATATACAGATAGATAGATATATAGTTAGAAAGATAGATAGATATAACTACAGATAGACAGATATATAAAAAGTTAGATATATAGAATGAAAGATAGATAGGTTGATATATATATATATATATAGATTGATATAAAAATAGATAGATATATAAACATATAAATAGAAATATAGATAGATATATAGATAGATAGATAGATATAAATATAACTTAGAAGACACATACATATACAAATTTATAAAAATAATAATAGACAGATTGATGGCTAGATAGATATACAAATTAATAGACATATTGATAGAAAGATAGATAGACAAATTAATAGACAATTTGATAGATAGATATACAAATATATTTATCCATTCAAAATATCGATAGATAGATATACAAATATATATACCATTCAATAGATAGATAGATAGTCGTATCTTTAGACAAATAAATAAACAAATAATTAAATAGATATATAGATAGATCAATAGATAGACAAATAGATTTACATATAGATGGATAGATAATTAGATAGATAGATAGATATATATATATATATATATATATATGTAAATAAATAGATAGGAAGATAAATAGACAAATAGATAGATAGATAAATAGTTAGACAGATAGATAGATAGATAGATATATAGAAATATAGACATAAAGTTAGAAAGATAAAATTATAGATAAATAAATAGATATATAGATCGATAGATAGATACACATATAAATAGACATATAGATAGAAAGATATATAGACCGACTATATAGATATATAGATAGATAAATATGTAGATTATTAGTCGGATAGATATATAGATATACATATAGATAAATTAATAGACAGATAGATTATTCGAGATATAGATAGACAGATAGATATACAAATAGATATAGAGATAGATAGATAGGTAGGTAGATAGATAGACAGACAGATAGATAAATAGAATATTAGACAGATAGAAAGATAGATAGTTATACAAATAAATAGATAATTAGACAGCTAGATAGACACATAAATAGACATATTAAAAAACAAATAGATAGATAGATATATTAGATAGATTGATAGATAGATAGATGCATAGACAGATATACAGATAGACAGATATATAGATAGCTAGACAGATAGACAAATAGATATACATACAGACATATAGACGGTCAGATAGATAGAGAGATAAATATACAAATAGATAGTCAAATAGATAGAAAGATAGACAGACAGATTGGTAGATATTCAAACTTACAGATAAATTGACAAATAGATAGATAAACATATAGATATATAGTCTAATAGATATATTGATAGATAGATATATAGACAATTATATTGATAGATAGATATTATATAGATAGATAGATAGTTTGGTAAACAAATTCATAGGTTGATAAATAGACAGATATATAGACAAATAAAAAGACAGAAAGAAATAATATAAGATAAATAGTTAGAAAGATAGATAGAAAAATAGATAGAATAATAGATTGACAAATAGATACACAGATAGATAGACAGATAAATTGATAGACACGCCGACAACTAGATTTATAGAATGAATGACAGATAGATGGAGAGAAAGACAAAGACATAAATAGATATATAGAAAGATAGAATGACAAATAAATAGATAGAAAGATTGACAGATAGTCAAATAAAACAAAATAACATATAGACTGATAAAAGATAGATATATAGTTTGGTAGATATATTAATTGTTAAATAAATTGAGTGATTGATTGATATACAAATAGATAGACATACAGATATATCAATAGATAAATAGATAGATATATATGTAGATTGATATATAGATATTCTTATATAGAGACATAAATATTAAAAGATAGTTTGCCATATTGATAGACACATTGATAGATTGATTGATATAAACATTGCTATAAAAATTGATATATAAATCAATAAACATATAGATAGACAGATTGATTGATTGATTATTTGATAGATATATTGGTTGATTGATAGATTTATAGATAGACAAATAGATAGATAGATAGATAAATAGATAATTAGCTAGATAGATAGCTAGATAGATATATAAATAGATACATATGGAGATAAAAGATAAATAGATAGATAGTTATAGAGATAGGTAGATAGATAGATAGATAGACATATCGATAGCGAAATGGATATACACATATATCTACAAATATAGAGTTACAAAGATAGATAGATAGGCAGACTGATATATATAAAGATAGATAGATATATAGAAAGATAGGAAGATAGACAGACAGATAGTTAGTTAGTTAGTCAGACAAATAAAAAGATAGATAGTTAGATAGATAAATAGGTAGATAAATAGATAGATAGATAGTTAGATATACACATATATAAAGAAATATATAGATATAAAGATAGACAGACAGATTGATTGGTTGATTGATTGATTTATAAACATTTAGATTGACACATTAATAAACATATTAATATGTAGATTGACAAATTTATAGATAGATTGATATAAAGATTAATAGATAGATTGATATATAGATTCATAGATAGATAGATTTACAAATTAAATGATAGACAAATAGCTATATAGATAGGTAATTGATAGATAGATAGATAAATAAATAGATAGATACATAAATAGATAGTTAGATATATAGATAAATAGCTAGATAAATTTTTTTTTGATATATAGATATATAGACATAAAGATAGATAGATATATAGTTATATAAACAGAAAGATTGATAAAGAAATAGATAGATAGATAGATCGATTGATTATTATATAGAAAGATACATAGATAAATAAAAAATAATAAATTGATAGATAGATAGATAGATATTAGACAGATAGATAGATAAATAGATAGGATGATAGATAATTAAATAGATAGACATGTAGATTAATAGATAGATAGACAAATAGAAAACAGATAGATAGCCAAATAGATAGACAAATAGATGGATTGTTAGATAGATAGATATATAAATAGATAGATCTATAGATGTATTATTACAAAGATAGATAGACAAATATATAGATAGATAGACTAAAAGATAGATAGATATATAGACGGTAAGTATATTTAGATAGAAAAAAAGATTGATAGACAGATATATTGGAAAATAGATGACAAAAGGAAAGACTGATAGATAGACTAATAAATAGATAGATTGATTGATTGACAAATAGATAGATAGATAGATAAATTGATATATAGATAGATAGATGGAAAGATAGATAATTAGACAAATTTTTAGATAGATATATTGATAGATTGATATATTGAATGATGGATAGAAAGTTAGATAAATATATAGATAAATACACAGATATAAAGATAGTTATATAGATAGATAGAAAGATAAATAGATAGATAGATAGGTAGATATATACATAGATACATAGATAGATAGATAGATTATTAGATTGGTAGATAGATAGATTGATAGACAGATATATTTAGAGATAGATCGATAATTAAATATATAGATAGTTAGTTACAAAAATCGATATATTGATACATAGATAGATAGATAGACACATAGATTGGCAGATAAAATGATAGATAGTGAGATAAATGGATACATTTACAATAAGATAGATAGATTGATAGATAGAGAGATAGATGGATACATTTACAATAAGATAGATAGATTCAGAGATAGATAAATAGAATGATATATAAAAAGATTGACAGAAAGATAGATATAAAGATAGAAAAATTAATAAACAAAATGATAGAGAAAAGATAGACAAATAGATAGATAGAAACATAGACAGATAGATTGACGGATAGATATATATATATATATACAGAGAAATAGATAGTTAGATAGATATATAGTCACATATATAGACATATAGATAGATAGATAGATAGATAAAAACATACGTGGAAAGATAGATCGATTGATTGATAGAAAGATTAATAGACAGATATATAAATAGATTTGTAGATAGATTAGAACACTGTTGGATATAAAAATTGATAGAGAGATTAATATATAGATAGCTAAGACAAATTAAAAGACAGATAGAAAGACAAATAGATTTATATATAGATAGGTAGATAGATAGATCGATAGACAAATAGATAGATAGATAAATATAAATTATATAAACAAATAGATAGATAGATTTTTTGACAAATAGATAGAAAGATAAATAAACAAATATATTGATATATAGATAGATATATACATAGATAGATATATAGATAGATAAATAGATTATTAGATAGATCAATGGATAGATATATGAAAAATAGATATGCAGACATATAGATAAATTAATAAATAGATAGATAAATAGATTATTAGATAGATCAATGGATAGATATATGAAAAATAGATATGCAGACATATAGATAAATTAATAAATAGATAGATAAATAGATATATTGATAGATAGTAAGATAGATAAATAGCCATATAGATAGATAGATAGATAGATAAAAACACAGATAGACAGATAGATTTATAGATAGATAGATAGATAGATACATAGATAGATAGACAGATAAATAGATAGATAATATATAAATAGATAGATAGATATATAGTTAGATAGATAGAAAGATGATAGACATATAGATAGGAAAATATATAGGTAGATAGACAGACAGATAGATAGTTAGTTTGATATATAAATAGATAAATAGATAGAAAGATAGTCAGATAAACATATAGATAGTCAGACAAATAGTTAGGAAAAATAGACAGTCCAAAAGATAGATAGTTTGGAAGATAGACATAAAAAAAGTTAGACAACCAAACAGATAAACATATAGATAGACATAAAAAGAGACAAACATATAGACATAGAGACATATAAATATATAGATAAATAAATAGTTTGATAGATAGGTTGATTAACAAATAGATAGACAAATAGGTAGATTGATTGATAATTAGAATGAAAGATAGAAAGAAAGATAGATAGATAGATTAGATTGATTGATAGAAAAATAAATAGACAGATAGATATACAGATAGATAAATAGAAAGAAAGATAGATAGGAAGATAGATAGACAGATAGATAGACAGATAGATAAATAGAAAGAAAGATAGATAGGAAGATAGATAGACAGATAGATAGACAAAAAGGTATACAGAAAGATTGACAATTGATATACTGAAAGATAAATAGAGAGATAGACAAATAGACATGTTGATAGATAAATATATAAATAAATAGACATACATACATATATATAAATAAATATATAGATAAATAGATAGACAGACAAATAGATAGATAAATAGAATGATATATAGATTTACGAATAGATAGATAGATAGATAAATAGATAGACACATAGACAGATTGATTGATTAAGAGACACATAAATAGATAGATTGATAGATAGATTGATTGACATATTAATAGATAGATTAAGAGTCAGAATGATAGATAGAGTGATAGATAGATTAATGCATAGTTTCTTATACAAATTTGATTGAGAGATTGATATACATATAGAAAGCTAAATTCAAAGATAGATACATAAATATATTTTTAGATAGAAAGAAAGAATGACAGATAGTTGATAGAATGATACATAGACAAACATATAGATAGATAGATAAATAGATAGGTATAAAGATAGATATATAGATAGAAAAATAGATAGAAATTTATATTTACAAATAAATACCCAGATAGATACATAGATACATAGATAGATAGACAGGTAGATAGACAGATAGATAGACAAATAATTACAAAGATAGATAGATAGATAGATAATCATATAGATAGATATATCGATAGACAGATACTTATATAGAGAGAACGTCATATATATAGACATATAAATACATAGATATATAGACAGATAGATAGAAAGATAGATAGATAGACAAATAGTCAGACATCCAAATAGATATATAGATAGACAGATAGATAGATAGACAGATAGATATATAGATAGATAGATAGATAGATAGATATCCAACTAAATAGATAGATATACAAACAAATAGTCAGGTAGATAGGTAGATAGGTAGATAGGTAGATAGATAGATAGGTAGAAAAATAGTCAGATAGATAAATAAATTGATAGTCACATAGAAAGTACATAAATAGTTTGATAGACAAATTGATTGATAGATTGATAGAAAAATAGGTAGATTTATTGATAAATAAATTGATAGGTAGAATGATATAAAGATAGACATATAGATAGACAGATAGATAGACAATTTGATAGATAGATAGATAGACATTTTGATAGATAAATATAAATAAAGATAGATAGATAGCCATATAGATAGAGAGAAAGGGATATGAAAGATAGACAAATAGATAGATAGATAGATTTATAATTAGATAGATAGACAATAGATAGATAGATATATAGATAGATATATAGATAATTAGATACATAGTAAGTTAGATAGACAGACAAATAGATATATATATATATATATACATAGACAAACAAACAGATAGATAGATAGATAAATATATAGATAATTAGATAGATAGTTAGATAAATAGATAAATAGACAGATAGATAGACACATAGAATACATATAGATAGACAAATAGTAAGATAAATAGATAGATTTATTGTTTGATAGGAAAATTAATAGATTAATAGATTGATTTATAGATAGCTTGGTAGATAGATTTATACACAATTTGATATAATAATTGACAGAGAGGTTGATTGAGAGAAAGATATATAGATTGAAATACAGGTAGATAGATAAATTGCAAGATAGATTGATAGACAAATAGATACATAGATAAGTAGATAGATATTTAGATGAATAGATAGAAAAATTTTTAGAAAGATAGAAAGAAAGATTAAAATATAGATAGATAGACAAACAGATAGATCAGATAGATAGATAGTCAGAATGATATATAGATAAATAGATAGATATACAAATCGATAGTCAATCAATAGATATATAGATACATAGATAGTCATATAAATAGACAGATCGATAGATGTATAAAAAGACATATAGATAGATAGATAGATAGATATTTAGTAAGATAGATAGATAGATAGTCACATAGATAGAAAGATCGATAGACAAATAGAAAGATCGATAGACAAATAGAAAGATAGATACATCGAAAATAGGTAGACAAATAGGTATATAGATTGACACATAGATAGATAGATAGATAGATAGATTGATAGATAAATAGATAGATAAACATACACATATTTATGCAGGAAAATTGTCAGGTAGATAGATAGTTAGGCATATTGACAATTAGAAAGACTAATAGATATCCAGACTAACAGATAGATAAATAGGCTGACAACCTGACACATAGACAGATAGTCAGACAAACTAACTGAAAAATAGATAGATAGATAGATAGATAGTCAGATAGACAGACAGACAGATAGATAGATAAATATTTTGACAAACAGATAGATAGATACATTGATAGACAAATTGGTAGATTAATTTATAAATAGATTGATATAATGAAAGATAGATATGTATATAGATAAATAAATAGACAAATAGATAGATAAATAGATAGGTAGATCGATAGATATATATATGCACATATAAATAAATAGATAAATAGACAGACAGATAAACACCTAGATAGTCATATAGATAGAGAGAAAGATAGATATACTGATAGATAGACATATATATGGACCAATATATATTCATATTGATAGAAACATTGATAGATTTATTGATAGATAGATTTATAGACATATTGATATATAGATTAATAGAAAGATATATATATAAAGATAGATAGATAAATAGAAAGATTGATAGATAGAATAAAAGAAAGAAAGAAAGATAGATAGATAGTTAGTTAGTTAGATAGATAGAAATATAGAAAGAAAGAAAGATAGATAGATAGACAGATTTATAGATAGATATATAAAGAGATAGATAGATACATTAATAGATCGACAGATATTTAGATTGATTGAGAGATAGATAGATAGATAGAAAAATAGATAGATAGTGATAGATAGATAGATAGATAGATTGATTGATTGATAAATAGATAGATAGATATATAGATAGATAGATAGATAGACAGACAGATTTATTTATTTATTGTTAGATAAATAGTAGAGATAGATAGATCGAAAAATAGATAAATAGATAAATAGTCAAATAGATGGATATACACATATATAAATATATAGATAGCCATATAGATAGACAAACAGATAGACAGATAGATACATAGATAAATAGATATATAGATAGATAGACACATACACTATAAGAAATTATCTATCTAGCTACTAATATTTCCTAGGCAAATAATCTCTAGCTAATTTCAAAGGGATTAGCTAGGGAATATCAAGATATGTTTGATTTTATATCGAATTAATAATTTGTGATGGATTTTTGATCAGAAAATATCTATAGTCAATATTGTCATAGATTTGTGTACAAAGATTGGCGGTAAATTTATCAATGAATTTATTGATGGATTTTTCTTAGCTAATTAGCTCCAAAAAAAATCCCTCACTAAATAATTATCTTGAAATTTATTTTTAGAATTTAATATTAATAGCCATGCTTTTGAATTTTAAAAATCAGAGGCTGGCGTTGTGAATTATGGCGATAGATTTTAAAAATTTTCATATGCCGGCATTGGGAATGATGCTTATTTAATTAAACCAATGATCATCATTCACAATGCCGACATTTGAATTTCAATATTTATTTGCCGACTTTAGGAATGAATGCTATTTAATTAAACCAATGGTCGTCATTCTCAATGCCAGCTATTGAATCTAAAAATTTTCAAATGCTGGCATTGGGAACGATGGTTATTTAATTAAACTAATATCTGTCGTTCACAAAACTAGGTTTTGAACGAGTTTATCCATGTCTGATCTTATTCTCCATTCCTCCATTTTTCTTTTCTTCATTTTCACCTAACCCCCCTAATTTTTCAGCCATTTATTCCACCAGTGGCCTCCTCCTCTCCGCCAAACCCTGCAGCTACAAACAATTCAGCATTTGCATATTATATAGAAATCTTCATCAGTCTTCTAATTATCCACATCTCAAGTGGAAAAAATTAAATTATAGGATATATAGATTCTATTGTATCCAAGTGGAAAAATTACAAAATAAATTAAAACCATATCTCAAGCTAACACACACACACATGAGTTTTAATCATCCAACAAATACAAAAGAATGCTAAACATCAAATCATATCTATGATGCAGAACTTACAATCTTCTCCCAGATCCCACAAAAAGAGTTGCAGGTGCCTCCAACCTTTTTTGTGCATAGTCAACAAGTGCTCTCGCAATCTAATCCCATGTATGAACAATCTCTCGGAGATTTTGGTTGTGGGAGGCATCATACTGAGTTGCTCAAACTTGATTTCGCCTTGGCAACAAAATCTGTACCCTTCATTATGTTTCAATCAAAACACACAAAACATCACATCCAACAAAAAATAGATATGCATTTTTATTTAAAAGACTTGAAGAAGATAAATTTAACACACACACAACTTTAGCATGAATTATGTCCAAGATAATCGGAGAATATCTTGGATAATCAGAAGGAACAAGCACTTTTAGAGGAATTGTGTCAATATGGGGGTAGGGAAGGTGATGCATCAATTTGAGTCGGTATGTAAGGTGATATGCATGTGTGTGGGGGTATAAACATCTTGGATGAGGGGTAAAAAGTAGGCATTGTCAACTAAAAGTGTACCTAAACCACTCTCACTATTTGAACCATGACCTAACCTACCATCTCGAGCATGACCTTTGTGATCAATTCCCACTCTCCCTCTTCCTCTACCTAGAATCGGATGCATACGTGATGGTGTTGATAACACCTGAGGTCAAATAAATGGTTTATGTGATGTCAAAGCTTCCTTAGTGTACCCAGCGATATGATGGTCTTCACCAATCTAGTGTAACACCGATCGGGCAATATGATGTATCTCGCATAAAGCACCAATGGTATCAACACAAGAGTGAATGGCTATGTCAACCATAGCGATAATCTGAGTGAACCTAAGAAAGAATTATAATTACATAATCTAATTATTAAAAATTAGGTAAAATATTTTAGAAACACATGACTCTAACTTACCAAAAGATCCAAACTACTGATGTAGTATGAAACTCCATATCATCCCTATGAAGTAATAGTGTCATAAAACATCATGTAATACGATGATACCAATGCATGTATGGATAATGAAAGTCCATTAAACTTACCATAGGAGGTGAAGTAATAATCATAGCCACTCGTGTCTCCTATAATTCTATGTATGTTGCATGATACATCACCCAATTGCACTGGTATCATCCACGTGTATCCATTGCATGCAACTATTGCTCGCAAGAGCAAGCTAGAGGTATCTTTTGAAGCATCCCAAACTAGTGCAGGACTTTATCTGAATGATGCCACTCAACAATCTTGAAACAAATAAGCTGTGACATCATCTGCTAGATCTCCTGATCAGCTAAGCAGATATATGGGAGCTGATCAAGAAACTGTCCCACGTATGGTTGCCATGACACCTACATGTGAACACATAATATCAATATATTTTACAATAATATGAATATAATTAATATAGAACCATATAAATTTACATAAACATTACCTGATCAAAAATCTGTGCATCTAGCTAATCTCGGTTTAGGAGAAGTACACTCGATGGGTTATGCACCCATGTCAAAGGTACTCTCCATCTACACCCTAGTGAAAGAGCTAGCTCTACCTCTGGCTTTGCTAGAGATTGAGCTGGTAATCCATTGCGAATAGCCTCAAGTAGGTCACCATTCCTTAAATCGACAACAGCATCATGTAAGGCATGAGCGGGTGGTGGTGCTATATCTTCGTGTGGTTGCCCAAAATTGGGTCGCCTGACGTGAAGCCTCTCCCAAGACCATAGCTGAATACAAAATAATACGAAAGTGGGTTATAATATTGTAATTTTTATATTGCATTAAGAAAAATATGATAAATCATCCATACATAACAACACACATTCTCATTTATTACATATATGTATGAGTGTAATACAACTGCTAATACCATGGCTATGATTTAAGCTAGCTCGGCATAACTAACGGTATGTATGTGCTAGTACTAGACCACCCCAACTATATATCATAGTATCCATAAAATCTCAAAGTAGTGAGAGAAAGAACATGAGAACATGCACACCCTTCTTGTCCACAAACAAGAACGATCCAATAAGCACTAAGATGAACCCACATGCACAACGCTCTAATGTGACCTCATCTGCAACAGGTGGTTGGGTCTATAACTAGATATATAACCACCACAAAGAAATAGTGGCTCCTCTGATAGCATCGGTGGATGGGATGACACCGAGCAACTCCACGCACAACACCACTACATCGGACACATATGTGCCAGTGACTGCTTGGTCATGGATACGAAGGCCAAGGAGGATGGCGATATCCTTTAAGATAATCATCATCTTCCATACTAGTACATGAAACGTGTGTATCTCGGGCCACCATCTCTCGATGAGTGAGGTGATAAGTGGCTAATCGATCGCAATCTGGCCCAAATGATATATACCATAAAATCCATCCCTAATCATGTATGACCGAATCCAAATATCCATCCTCTACATAGTCATGAAGGCTCTCATCTGTTGTCGAGGGCAGAGGATCTCCTGAAGCTATAAGCAATGAAACAACCAAATTTAAAAGTGAATATGTATAAATTACATGTTAAAACTACTAATAGTAATTGCTAATTAATAAATTATGTACCTGCTCTGTATCTACTAAGTGTGATCAGTGTCTATCTTGCAATACCAAGATAGATGTATCCGACAGATTCACATCATGAAACCCCATGGCCATATATATAAGATATTACAAATCCAAAATAATTGTCAAACATGGTTGTCAATATTAATCACAATGATAATTTATTATACACACATAGAATAAGAATGGTTCATTCAATAGAATAAGTCTGATACAAGACAACAAAAAAATATTTAGGGCCTCATTTACAAGAAATTAATGTTAGTACATAAGTCTTATACCGAATAACAACAAAAAAGTGAGGCCTCATTTACAAATAAACAACTAAACTTGATTTCTATTCTTACAAGACCGATGATTGTGGCCCTCTTGTTTGCACAACCTACATTTTATCTTAGTTTTCTCCTCACTAATGTCCATTTCATTATGCAAACAGATTGATTTAGGATAGTCATTAACTTTGTCATTTCATTGACCTAGGAGCTATAATCATTGGACTATCATAAAAAAGTCATTCATCTTCTTTGAATATGGGATAAAACAAGATTGCCCAAGTGTCATAGTAGTACTACGTAGTGTAGTAGTCTTGAACAAATAACTGAAAATCAACACATTGATGCTGACATGTTGCTATGATATGGCTACATGGAAATCCATATATCAATGTCTTACCACATGTGCATTTCTTGTCATTTATGTTGATGTCTCTTGGACATTACATGAAAATATGCCCTATATGTAATCGTAAAGAACAATTTATATTGATTCAACCTTAACCACATGACCTTGAATCTGAGTATCAACATATGGTGTGAACTACTCATCTGATGCCAATCTATCATCACCTTGTTCCCTTCTTGCAACAAAGTAACTTTTAAGGCAATAAAATATTAACTAAACTAATATAGTGATTGGTAAGCTATGAGCCCCTCTATGTTCACTATTAAATACCTTTGACATATTGGTTGTCATTATTCCATATTTTCGACCTCCATCATGTGAAAGTACCCATAATAAAAGAGGGATCACCTCTAACCATTGTCATGCTTTAGAATTAATTATCTCAATTGTAGCCATATGCCTATTCATCTTTCATGTTGTTGTCGCAATATCTACTTGGCAGACCAATTTCTTTTAAGAGTTTATCTTTGAAGCTGGTCATAAAATTGCTTGCAAGATGATGCATATAAATTTTGTGATAGGCATATGGTGCATCCCAATAAAGATGATGATCACTCATAGCTGCTCTAATACCTGGATGTCTGTCAGATATAACACAAATCCCTGTCCGTTAAGTTACTCTATTTCTGACACATGCCATGAAAATTTCCCAACTATCAATATTCTCGTCTTCTATAATAGCAAATGTCAATGGGAATAACTAATTATTTCGGTCACATCTCATAGCAATCAATAATGTTTCTTTATACTTCTCATACAAATATGTACCATTAATACTTAGTATAGGATAATAATTTATGAACCCTTCAATAGATGGCTTGAATGACCAGAACACATACTAATATGTCTCATTGTTTGACATACTATGAGAGATGATTTTCCAAATAACAACACATCCAGGTTTGGCTTATTCTATGGCCAATAACAAATGTGGGAGATCTATATATGATTAAATAAAATCACCAAATAAGTGTCTAAATACCTTATGCTTCCCATCCAAGGCTTTTTAATATGAAATTTTATATCCCCATTTTTCCATCATGATTGTTTGAATAGTAGCAGGGGACAATATAAATTGTGCCATAAATATAGATTCTATATGAGTAGCAACCAACTTTGACTCTAGTTGATGATGGTCTCGGTTTAAAGATGGATTTACACAAGTATGAGGTCCTTTATATTTGTTGATCACAAATCAGTTAATATCTTTTACAACCATGGCATGCAACTTTTATTGATATTGATATACTTCGGCCTTCTTACATCTTAAAACTAGTAATTTTTTTGAGGAGGCAACTACAACAAACTCATGGTGTACTTAAATTGAGTAAATCTTTCAAGCCTTTTTACAATTCAGATTTAGAATTAAAAACTTACCCAACTACAAATTCACCACTCACATATGAAAATTATTAAAATTCAATAGCCGACATTGAAAATGATGGTCATTGGTTTAATTAAATAGTCATCATTCCTAATGCCAGCATTTGAAAATTTTTAAAATTCAAATGTTGGCATTGTGAATGATGGCCATTAGTTTAATTAAATAGCTGTCATTCCCAATGGCAGAATTTGAAAATTTTTAAAATTCATTAGCTGCCATTCATAATGTTGGCCTCTGATTTTTAAAATTTAACAGCATGGCAATGGCCGTCATTGTGAATGGCGGCCATTGCCATGATGTTTCCAGACACACTAAGTTGGTAATATTTTTCAAACTAGCATTATATTTTATATTTTTTATTTAAAATACATTATATCCATACAAAACTCCATAAATTAGGTTATAGATATTTAAAAATTAGAAATAGGTTTATGAACCTTTATGTACAAGTCCATAAACCATGAAAACCAATTTAACATCTCAACTTCCATTAAATTTGGCATACATACATCATAAATAGCAAGCTACCTAGAGAAAAAATTGATATTAGTTTTATATAAAAATTTTATGAATGCTAGCTGATCACAAATAATGCATAGGATGACAATGTCAATATTATCTTAAATCTCATTGTTTAAATTATCATTTAACACAATATGTTTTATTTATTTATGAACAATTTAATTAAAAGCAAATCATATATTTTCTGGTCTATGATTAAAAAGAGTTTACAAGTGATGGAAGTTTTGACTATTTATTGTGCTTGTGTTAGAAATGCTATTTTGGGTTAAGCCAAAATATTTATTTGTTTAATTAGTAATTGAGTAAGGCAAAACTAATATTTCAGAGAGTTTGGTTGCTCACATTGATTTAGCAAGGCCAAAAATACTCAACCTAGATCTTTGTTGCTTAGTTTGAAGGAGAATACCAACTCAGGTTGTGCTACTTGAATTGTCAAGTTGACTTTGTGTAATGTTAAAATATAATAAATTTTTATTTTATCAAAAGATAAAATCTAAAAATTATATTTTAAAAATTATAAAAATTATTAATCATTTGCTTAAAATTTATATCCAACTCAAATTAGAATACTAATATAATCAAAAATATTCATAAGTAGTGAAAGAATTGTTGAGTTTTGCTATTCTTTCACACGTTCAAATAAATATATGTGTAACTGAGAGAATAGTGATGTGCAATATGATGCTATACTAAAGCTTGTTTCTCATGCTATACAAATTATTTAATTTGCTATTTGAAAACTCTACAAAAAATACAGTAGATTCTAAATTATTTTAAAGTTTCAAAATATAATAAATTATAATTAACAATCAAATTATAAGAAATTAAAATTTACATCCAATTAATAGTCCAAATTATAAGATATAAAAATTTACTTCCAATTAACAGTCCAAATTAAAATAAATTACAAGTCCATGCTAATAAATAAATTAGAATTAAAACACATGGGTGTTCTGTTTGTGTTTATTGTATAATAGTGATAAAATCAAATTCATTAATTTTTGATATTGTTCATGTTTTTTATAACCTCCTTAATTTTAATAAAATTAAGGAAAAAATTAATTTTTTCCATGTAAAAAAACCATCCTAAATTAAATATAAAATATGAGTTACTCATGGTGATGCTGATTAGTAAACTCTTTTTTTTTGCTAGTTTAATATTGTTTGAAAATATTTTGATATTGTTGTTAGATGTTATTAGATGTAGGGAAAATTATGTTATGGTGCATTAAAATAATATTTTTTAAAAAATTACCTAAATAAGTAAATATTCATATTAAAAAATATATCAAAATAAAAGATTTCGACTTTTTGGCAAACTCAAAAAATACTTTTATTCTACCTGTATATTTCATGATTTGAAAAAAATAAAAAAATAAAAACAAAAAATATATTTTCAAAAACACTATAGCATGAGAGGTATATTGTTTTGGAAAATAGTATGCTCGATTTGTAACAATATAATATTTATATAAATATAAAAAACATATAACATTTTATATTAATATTTATATATTTATATATTTATATATTTATATATAAATGTTTATACTTTAATATATATAAACGTATAGCATTATATATAAATATTTATATGTTTATATAAACATATAAAGTTATATATAAATATTTATACATATGTATTGATGTTTATAAATATTTATACACCATTTACATAATACTATCCATTTATATAATTGTTTATATAACATTTATATAACATATAAAATGTTTATACATATTTATATACATTTATATAACATATAAATTTTTATATAAATATATAATATTTATAGTGTTTATATAAATGTGATATATAAACTATATAATATTTATAAAAGTGTTACATATGTATGTGGGTGGGTGTGTGTGTGTGTGTGAGTGAGTGAGTGTGTGTGTGTGTGTATGTAATATTTATAAAAATATTGTAAACACAACATTATATCTATTCACTTAAACATTTATATAATCACATGTCATTATATATAAAAGTTTATACATTAATATAAATGTGCAACTGAGAGAATAGTGATGTGCAATATGATGCTTTTATGCATACACAAGTGATTATCTCTATAATGTATATATGAAATGAAAAAATGATATATCATAGAGGAATATTAGTAGTTTTATCTATGAATGAAGCCGATAGTATTATTGGGTATTGAGAGAGATAATTCAATTATCATTGTCATTTAGGAGTCATTATAGAGCTCCTCTATCGTGATGTTTACTTTTAAAGAAGTAAACAAATCTTTTTTTAAATTTTGTTGTTGATACTTCTCATTTGTTGTGTACTATAGTTTTCATAACTCATTTTTTTTCTTAGATGTATGATTATTAATTCAGAAGTTAATAATCATATGATAGAAAATTATTATTTGCTTAATATTTTGTTCTCGTTTTTTAAAAATATTGAAATAGCTACTAAAAAATTATCTAAAATAATTAGTTATTAAAAATATACAAGTTGAAATTTCGTTGCTTTTGTATTTTTTTTTATTTTTGGATTTATGTGTAGTCTTATTTTTTTGAGTTATATTTTTAAGTAATTAATTTTTAATTTTATTTTTTTGGATAATGTTAATATTATATTTTTTTATTTTTATGGTCTGATATATTATTAGTTATTTGAATATTATTGATATGTTACTTATTCATTATTTACTTGGGTATTTATTTTTTGTTTAATTGAGATGTTATAAATTTTGTATGATTATATATTTATACAATTTATCAATGGTTATATGAAATAATATATTTTTTAATAAATGAAATAATATGAAAATTTAATTACCAATTAATAGTGTTCATGGTTATTAGTATTATTATATATTTTCTCCATTGTTATAACCATAAATTAATTTTTTTTATTTCTGAAATTTATTTAATTAATTTATAAATAATATTATAAAAAATAACCATAAAAATTTCATATACTATTAACCATATAATTTATTTATTTTTGAAATAATATAATTAATGGTTAAATATAATATAATTTTATTTTCTAATATGTTTTATCTCTGACCCATCTCTCCCCCATCTGGTCGTCTCTACGTAATTAGGTCAGTTCACTTCCTGAAAACCTTCGACTATTAGAACACAGTACCATTCCAACATTGTTTCCAAGAACCGTATCAAACAAAGAAAATCTCTCAAAACACATAGTCATCGCAACATTATTTCAGAGAACCGTATCAAACAAAGAACATCTCTCACTCTCTATCTCTGCATGTTTTTTTTATTTATCATCATTATAATTTAATGAGAAATTCAAAATGAGTTTTGCAAATTTAAAATCGGTAGTTAGCTAAATGGTGATTTTTTGTTGAGTTCTTGTGTATTAATGATAAATTGGTAGTATGAACTTTTTTAACTTTTAATGATTATTTTTTTTAAGTTTTATGGATTTCAAATCAACCAAAAAGTATGCTAGCTCTAAAATTCGAAGAATAGTAAAAGAGGACGAAAAAAATAATAACAAGAGGAGAAGAAGAGCAAGGTATTGTAATTTTTTAAATTAAAATTATATCTTATATTTTAATTTTTGGTTTTTTATATTTAAAAAATTTTTGTCATGTAGAGACAATGAATATGAAGAACCTGTGGAAATTTATCTAATAGATAGGTTTTTATGGTTATAGTGTGAAACTCTTAATTTTTTCTCAAAGAAGAAGGTAAAACTTAACCATAACCTTTAATTTTGCGGTCATTACTAATGTTGACAATTTGTTGAGGTTGTAATTTTTGTTGGTGGATGTTTATGAATTAATTCTATTTAGTTTTTTTTTTTCTTAATAAATCATATCTTCTAGTCTTTAATTAGGTACCCAATAAATTCCATTGTTATTCTATTCTGTTATGATTGTAGATGTTTTCATTAATTTAATTGGCAGAATATTAATTTTAGTTTAATAGTACTATTGAAAAAAATTCACTACACTAAGTCTTTATTATATCTATCTAATATTGGCCTGTAGAATAAAATCACACTTGATGGAGAAATGGGGGGTGTAGAAGACTAAGAACTCATGTTAGACTATACATTATTGTAAGTAGGGGAACAAACATTGTATAGAATTTTCTCAATGTGTTTTCTTAGATACCATGCATTCTCAAAGACCACTTTCCATGCATGGTGACCTATTTCATGTATACATTTATAAAAAGTTATTATTCCATCATTACATAATGTTCACATGAGTAATATGATAGAAAATTTGATTAGTAATAGTGTACACCCTTTTGTTTTAAGAAAAATGTGCATATAGTATATATATCCAAAGTAATAGACATGTGGTGCGTGTTAAGTTGCTTATATAGTTCAATCTATGTTTGCTTTACATGCACATTATTTATTGTTTATAATGAAACATGTGAACTAATATGCTTATGTACACAAAAAACTTACCAATTTCTGTCACACATACAAAAAATTAGAAATTATCAAAAATAATAGTGTAGAACTAAATGAAAAAAAAATCAAACAAGATGAAACATGTTATTTAATAATGACTTTCAAATTTTTGACTATCATCTAATGTTGATTATGAGATTATTACAGAGAATCAATATATCAAAGAAAAACTTTTTAATTAAAATTGTTTATTGGATCTAAATTTCCAAATGAAGAAATATCTTTAATATTGGTGTGATATTTTATTTTTAATGTTATTCTAGTAGTATAATTTTTGTTAAATTCAACAATTAGCAATAAAAAAATAATGATAAACAAAAATCAAAAATTATCATTAATGCATAATATGAAACTCTTTATATATGATACTCTTGATATAGTGTATGATTTCCTTTTATTTTCTTTTTTCTTTTCAGCTATTTTAGAATTAACATATGTTAATAAATATTTTATGCATTTGATGATACTCTTGATATATGACACACACACACACACACACACACACACACATAGATATGTATTTATAGTTTTTTGTTTGAATTTATGTGTATCATTGTATTTTTTGTCGTTTATATATCTGCGATGTTTTGTTTTGGTGTAACATTATAATATGAGTATATTAAATGATTTTATAATTTTTTTTCAATTATAGTCATGTTATTGTTTGATGAATTTAATTAACTTATTTTATAATATTTTAAAAAAAGTGATGTGCCCATTTGGTTTATTTGCTCATTGACTATTTGGGCATTATGAAAAATAGCCCTCTTTGGCTGCACTTCGCAAAATGTAGATTTTCTTTAATCTTTTATTTGATAAAATAATTTTTTTATGTGATTAGACTACTAATAAAAGATTAGATTGAAAATCTTATATTATGTGAGCTAACAACCATCATAGAAAATGAAATTTGGCATTTTAATATAAAAAATTAATTTCTCAATTAAATATCTAATTGGAAAAGTATACATGTGATAGGCATATCTATAATTTTTTCTAAATTAATAAATTGTCATCCTTCTTATCCTTTAAGTTTGAATTGATGTGTATGCAAATAATCTTTAAGTAAATTTCTTAAATATTAGGATAAATTTCTATTACATTGCTATTTTTTTTGGTAGGTCTTTAGTTCATAAGATTGTGTGTCCTTAGGCTGCTACTTTAATTAACTATTTATTTATGCATTTCTTTGGCTTTACTCTTTGTATTTCAGTCATGTGTCACTATAATATAAAGCTTTAGTTTTACTAGATTATATTCATTCATTTCTAATCTCTATCTTGTTAGTAAACTTAATGTAGGATGTGACTGGATTACTAAGAGTGCTGTAGTCAACTAGTTTTGCTTAATTCTCATTCTTCTTAGCTTAGTTTATTTTCTTTAGCAAATTGTATTTTGATTGCAGTTTTCCACAAAATATGTTAATGTCTGTAATTATTCGTATCTTTAATCAGGCCATATTTGTAATGCTAGGAATCTGTAATTGCAAGCTTCTTCACATTTATGTTTTCTAGTTTAATACTTTGTATTATATGTTTTCTAGTCCATATCTATTATTGTTCATCTCTGAATTCTTCATTAATTGATTTACCAAAAGTTTTTGGAATTGGATTTTCATTCCATTTATTTTTTCTGTCTTATTTATTTTTATATTCAAAGATTGAGTTGAATCATAGTTAAAATTTGATCTTTGATCTTCATTGAGAAGTGAGAATCTGACTCCTTCACACTTGGAAATCTTTTCTTTTTTGCGTATCGTTCTTGCACTACAAAAAAATCCCAAATATCTAGGAATAATTCCTTAGTTAAATGGAGATTTTCTATCGCTAAATGGGATATAGTGACGGATTAACGATGGAAGCTTTCCCAATCTAAAGTGCTCGTCGCTAAAAATTAGCGAGGGAAAGAGTCCGTTGCTAAAAAAATTTAGAGACAGGAATATTTCTAGTTGAAATAATAATTTTCCTAGCTAAATTAATAAGCTAGAGTTACCATCGCTAAACGGATATAACAATGGAAGCTTTCCCAATATAAAGTTCTCGTCACTAAAAATTAGTAAGGAAAATAGTCCCTAGCAAAATAAATTTAGCAATGGAAAAATCCCTAGCTAAAATAATAATTTCTCTATCTAAAATAGTAAGGGAAAAATCCCTAGCTAAATTTGCAAGGGAAAATTCCTAGCTAATATCATTCCAAAACTATTTTCAGAATTTTTTTTTCAAATTATTTAATTATATAATTTAATATTTTTATATTAAATTGAGTTAAAATATAAACTATAAATGATAATTTATAATTAATAAAAAATAAAAGCATTTAAAAATTTTTATGATTTTATATTTTACATAATTCAACAAGAACATAACAAAATTTTATTACATCATATTCATCAATTTATCTACCAACAGTGCATAAAGTATTATCTGTATGTGCATTAATGTTGCTTTCTCTCCCTCATCTCCTCCTATCACCATATTTCTACTATGACAAAGATGTCTGAGTCACGGTGCATCATGTCTAGTAAAAAATCTCTTTACTTATAAAAGCTTCGTACAGGGAACAATGTGGTACCATATCTGTACGAAATTTAAACCATCCAATCAAATCAAAATAAATAAATAAATAAAGATATGTTTTGATAAATATATAATACTACAATATAGATGTACATATATACTACAATGTATATGTACATATATACTAGTACTTCACTAGTTACATATATTACTACAATATATGTACATATAAACTTGTAGTATTATATGTACATATATACTGTGTACATATATACTCAATATATATGTACATATAAACTGTAGTGTATATGTATACAGTGGTATATATGTACATGTACATATATACTGGTATATATATATACAAGTATTTATATGTCCATATATACTCAGTATATGTACATATACATTACATATATTTTTACATATATATGTGTATACATATACAGTGTAGTGTATATGTATACACTGGTATATTTGTATATGAATATATATACTGGTATATATGTACAAGTATTTATATGTACATATATACTTAGTATATGTACATATACACTACAGTGTATATGTACATATATGTGTATACATTTACACTACAGTATATATGTACATATATAAGTACATGTATGTACATATACACTGTAGTGTATATGAACAAGTATGTACATATATACTAGTTATTACTTGTACATATATACTAGTATATATGTACATATACATTGTAGTATATATGTACATATATACGAGTGTATACATATAAAGTGTAGTATCTATGTACATATACTTTAGTGTATATATGTACATATACTTTAGTGTATATATGTACATATAGTAAGCATGTATATATACATATAAATATGTTCATATACTATAGTGTATATTTACATATACACATATACTGGTAAACATATATACCAGTATATATGTAGATATATACTAGTATATATGTACATAAACATATATATAGGTATAAATGTACAAGTATTTACATTAAAGTAAAGCGTAAACACTATTATGGAGCATGAACATCAAACAACTATATATTCTGTAATAAGAATAAAAAAATGAACAAATACCTTACCTAGGGCTACAAAAATCATCTTTGTTTATTTGAAATTGCATCGAACTTGGAAACACAAGGCACAAAAAAATTGCAATAATATTGTACAGGATAAAAGTTCAATACATATACATACATATAATGCATACATTATAATATATCCATTAAATTGATGTTGCTTTCTGTCCCCCAGCTCCTCCGGTCACCATCTTTCCGCTACGACAAAGCTATCCTAGTCATGGCATGTAATGTCTAGTAAAAAATCCCTTCGCTTATAAAAGTTTCGTATGGGGAACACTGCCGTACCATATCTGTATGGATTTTAAACTAGTCAATCAAATCAAAATAAATAAATTAATAAAGTTATGTTTTGATAAATATTTAATATTACAGTATATATGTACATATATACTAGCATTTCACTAGTTACATATATTACTAAAGTATATGTACATATATACTATAATATTATATGTACATATATACTAAGTACATATATACTCAGTATACATGTACATATAATGCTATAGTATTATATGTACATATATTGTAGTATGTATGTAGATATACTGATCATCATTTCACTTGGTTCTTGTATTCTCCTTATTCTTACCTTTTTGTGTGGCTTTGATTGGTGCACTGGAAGAGACATGCTCCCTTCATCTAGCAATAGCATGATATCCTTTCACCTTTAGCGTGCTAATTAATTCTCTGTATCTTTATGTATATTCTACAAACACATTGCCTAGATATTCACGATATCGTATCTTTGCATATTCATATGTAAGTGATTTTATTTAATTAATAGTATTATTTGTAGTCATTGTAAGTTTCATTTAAAATTATGATTCAGCATAATTTTTTGTAAATATAAGAAGGAAAAATTAGTTCGGATCATCAGTGGATGTACAAAAGGTTTATGAATAGAATTTTGAATAAAGATTTTTTGAGTAGGATAGAAACTTTCTTCAACTTTGCTTGTAGTGAATTGAGATGGATCGACAGAGATAAAAATAAGTGTTCATGTAATAACCACAAGTGTCATAATATGTCTTTTCGTGATGTAAACATTATTCGAAACCATCTGGCTAAATATGGCTTTGTACCAAATTATTTTGTTTGGATTTATCAAGGAGAAAGTACAATTATTGTGAACATTGACCAAAATGAGAGTACTGGATCCTATGTATGTAGTGAAGAAGCATCAAACACATATCATAGAATGGTCAAAAAAGCTATTGGTGCTGACTTCAATATGGATTACATGGATGAACCAGCTAATTCTGAAGCTCAGAAATTTTATGATATGCTTAAAGCTGTAGATAATAGGTTGTGGCTTGATTGTAAAACACATTTGCAATTATTACTTGTGGCTCAAATTTTGAGTATGAGGTCTGAAAATCATATATCAGAGAAATTATTTGATTAGGTGACATAACTGATGAAAGAGATTATTCCGTATAATAATTTGGCAACTAATAGCTTTTACAGCACTAATAAGTTACTACGAGGTATGGGTCTACTAGTGGAAAAATTTGATTATTGTTTCAATGAATGTTTGTTATATTGGTGTGGTGATATGGATTTAATTAGCTATAAGATTTGTGATCATCCTCAGTTTAAGAAGGCATCTCGTATTGCAGAAATATGACAGAAGATGAAAGTTGCATTAAAGAAAATGTATTACTCCCTTTTAATTCCTTGATGGAAGAGACTATATGCATCAAATGCTATAGCACATGATATGAGGTGGCATTTTTAGCATGAGATTGAATAAAGGGTGATGCATCATCTATTAAATTCACTTGCTTGGAAGCATTTTTATCATATACATCAAGATTTTGATGTTGAAAGTCAAAATGTGAGATTGGGTCTCTACACTGATAGTTTTTAGCCATTTGGCCAGTCTAGACAATAGTAAACTACATGACCAATGATAGTGATACCTTAAAATTTTTCTCCATGGTTGTGTTTGAGGAAGTAATATATGTTTCTGTCAATATTGGTTCTAGGGCCAAAAAATCCAAAAGACATGTTGGATTTTTTTTTACAGCCTCTTATAGCAGAGTTAAATCATTTATGGAATATTGACATGAATACATATTACATCTCAAAGAAGCAAATTTTCAATATGAAAAAGGCCCTAATGTAGATGGTAAGTGATTTTCCTACATATTCAATATTATTGGGTTAGAGTAATACATGATGTTAGTAGGCCCATATTGCATGGACAAGTTTGATGCTTTTTCTCTCAAATTCAGTGGTAAACAGTCATCGTTTGATAACCATCATAAGTTTCTACCTACAAATCATCCATTCGGTAGAAATGGAACTATATTTCGAAAAAAATAAAATAGTGAAGATAGTTCCACCAACTGTTCGTTCAAGATATGATATCTTGACAGAGATTCAGAGTTTGGGTTTGAAAAAGTATCTTAAATGGACACTACTAGAACTAATGGACCAATATGAAAAATATTTGGCTGGAGAAAACACAATATTTTTTGGGGCTTGCCCTATTAGAGGTCCAATTTAATTCATCATAACTTGGATGTAATGCATATTGAAAAAAATATGTTTGATATTATTTTCAACACTATCCTGAATGTAGGTGGAAAAACAAATGACACTTTAAAATAAAGACAAGAGTTGATTGATTACTATTGGCATCCTAAATTGAAACAGAATGAGGCTACAAGAAAATATCCTAAAGCTTGTTACACACTTGATAAGAAGACAAAACAGAGATTATGATAATGGGTTAAAATTTTGAAATTCCTTGATGGATATGTGTCAAATATGAAAAAATATGTAGATATGAACAAGCTTAAGTTATTTGGAATAAAAAGTCATGACTATCATGTATTTATGTAGAGATTAATACCAATTATTTTTTGTGAAATACTTTTCCTAAATGCTTGGAAGGTCCTTACAGAACATAATTTGTTCTTCAAATAGCTAACCACAAACACAATCATAAAAGATGACATTGTGAGACTGGAGAATGACATACTGCTCATTCTTTTTAAGCTTTATTAGATATTCCAACTAAGCTTTTTTGACTTATGGAGAATTTGCCGGTCCATTTGGCTTATGAAGCAAGGATAGCCGGGCTAGTGAAATACAAGCTGATGTATCATTTTGAGAGATAAATAAATATAAGTAGCTATGTTTTATTCTTTCAATCATAAATTAATATTGTAATTTATTTAATTGAAACCTAACATAATGGTTGTAGGTATCTTCGTAAGTTGAAATTAAATGTTAGAAATAAGGCAAAAGTTGAAGGTTCTATTTGCAATGCATATTTAGCAGAAGAAGTATCGTCTTTTTGTTCTTATTATTTTGAGGACCATATCAATACAAAGAATCAAAATGTGTCTTGGAATGATGAAGGTCAAGTGATGGTAGAACAACACAAGTTATATATCTTCAAACACCCTGGAAAAGTATTTGGAAGAGTAATGAAAAGATGTATAATAGATGACGAGTACAAAGTAACTCGGAGCTACATTTTATTTAATTGTGATGAGGTTGCACCATATATTGAGCATGCATACACAAAATGGTTGCAGGTTTAATCATATGATAATTTTGTCCTGAAGAGGAATAATTAAAAATTGATATCCATTGTTCTCCCTCTGTTTATATTTGTGCATTGTTAATGTTGAGCAATTAAAACATTGGCAACCAACCATTCCTACGCATGAGATCGATTCTATACTAGAAACAAAATTTGCAAATTGGTTCAAGACAATATGAGAATTATTGAACCTTAATTTTTTGAAGAATTTGATTTTTTAGTATCTTATATTTTTTAACATTATTTGTTGAATTTATGAAACTAACAAATGATCCTTCAAATAGAGATTCCAATATATTCACATAGAATCTAAGTAAAGGCCCATTTAGATATGTGACAACCTATCCTAGGTATTTTGTTAATGGATATAAAATTCACACAATAGGGCACAGTTCTTCTAGAGCAATTATTAATAGTAGTGTATGCATTAAAGACTCAAGTTATAGTGTGGATGAGATAGATTATTATGGTCAAATAGCAGAAGTTACTGAGTTGCAGTATTCTGGACTCAAAAATAATAGGATTGTATTATTAAAATATGAGTGGTTTGATCCCACACAAAATATGGGTACAAAGATTCATTTGGATTATAAGCTAGTGGATGTTACCCATAAATGTAGAATTAATTAATTTGAGCCATTTATTATGACAGTTCAAGCTACTCTAGTATATTATTGTACACACCCGAGTTTATCTCATGATAAGAGTGACTGATGGGTTATTTGCAAAATCAAATATTGATCAAAATTTGAAGTACAAATATCTCAACAGAGAAATGCAAACTTTGATATTGCACTAGCATTTCAAGAAGATGCCATAAATAATATTGATCTTATGCATGTAGACAAAGATCTTTAAAACTTATGTTACGTAAATGGTGGCCTAATAGAAATTGAAGATGATCATTTTCTATATGAAGATAAGTTAGAACTTCCATTAGAATTAGATGAAATGTCAGAAGATCTATTAGAGGATGATATTGATACCAATAATTAAACTATTATAATTGTATTAGAATATTATAGTTTCTAAGACTTTCTATATTTTGTTGCAATCCATTGGTATGTGTTATTATAAAATGCATGGTTTTTCATCATACAATATCAATTTATGTTTTCATTATATCTCTATTATTTGTTCTATATTTTTAAATTTTTTATAGTATATGGTGCATAACGGATGTGGGCATGGTGGAGGTGGACGTGGATGTAGACATGGATGAGATTCATCTAGTATTTTGTATTATTATATAGTCAGTATCATCTAATACCCACCCTATCTAGACTTCAACATCATAATCACCATCACCATCATTGACATCTTTACCATCACCTTTATCAGATAGGACACCAGCCATTATCCTTCTTGCACTCACTTCTGATCCATCACCATCATCTACGCCATATTTTACACCATCGGTTTTTACCCCATTTACATCACCATCAACATTATCAATTGATGTGGCTTTCTCTGCAGGCAGTGATAAGTTAGTAAGAGAGATTATGGATCAGAGGTATAAGTAATATGTAAATATTACTTTAATAAATTATTATGATGGCCCTATTAGTTGTTTTAATTTATAGATATAAATTACTTGTTTTCGATGTTATTTGTTTATTTTTATAGTTGTATTCCATTTCACAAGTGTTCATCTATAATTACAAAGTCTTTTAAAAAAAAGGTAGATTACAAAGCATTCTCATGGAAGAAAGGTTTTGAATCAACAAAAAAGACTAACTTTTATATCTTTCAGGTAAAAAAAAAGAAACAAACGTAATGAAAATTAATTATCTAATTAGTTAACTATTATGTTTGTTATTAGTCAAGAATAAAAGAATTATATCCTTGTTATTATTATCATTTTTTTTGTGAATTTTCTATATATAGAATCAGTGTACATGGGCACCCCAATTTGATGGACAGATAAAGTCATTATGGGAGAGCAAAGAGCTAAACTGTACTCAGATTTTATCCATAAATTAAAGATTCTAAAAGATAGGCCTGATTTTATACATGAGGATGAATGTCCTAGATGGCTTAAGTAATGGGAGAAGCCAGAAGAAAAAAATTAGAGTTAGCCAGCAAAAACTTATGGATTAAGGTAGCTGGACCAGGTACAGAAATGTCTTGCCACACAAGAGGGTCAAAGTCGAGCATTGAGCATGAATGAGATTTGATACAATTTATAACTTTAAAACATTTATATATTTAACATTTGGCCTAATAGTCCAAATAATTTAAATCTTTGCATGGTTTTACAATTTTAGCTAAAATATTCTAACATATTTATTTTTTGACTTAAAAAATACATACTTTAGGCCGGAGAATTGGGTTGAGATCCCATTTTTCATAAGATTTTCAGAAAGATGCATGTGAAGGAAGTAGATGGGCAATTTGTTGACAAAAAACTCAGATGATTACTATAAGAATCTATTATATTAATAAAGTTTTAGAATACTATAATAAATTTGGAAAGTTGTGTGGAATGAAAAAAATTTGATTTATTTTATTTATATCTAACATAGTATTTTATTATGTTTTAACACATGTTCTAAGGGAGGTATGTGTGATAGTTGATTCTCACCTAGTTAAGGGTTATATGGATCTTCAACCAATTGAATATGATCCTATCTATTTGAAGACCATAGGAGGTAAGAAGAAGTAGTGAGTGTATGACATCGGCTCGAAGAAAGTTTCTTTTTGTTTTAGCAATGGGCTTCTAGTTCCTCTATCATAGTAGTGGTGGATGAGGTTGTCGAACAGCAAGTAATTGAAATACATGAATGTTTTGTATTTATTGAGATAGAAATGAAAGAGAAAGATCAGTATATTATTCTTTAGAAGGAAGAATTGTAGGAAATAAAAGAAGTGAATGATGAGATGAAAGAATTAAGAATGCAATGCAACACCAGATATCCTATATGGAGTCATAGTTAGTCTCCTTGACATGACAGATAGAATACCTTGTTCCAACAGAGATACCACGTAAGAGAGGCTTGCACAAATGCACTAACTAATGATGACGATGATTTTTTAGTTTTTAATGCATATATAACCTATGTTATGTTTTTGTTTTATATTATGTAACTATTGTATTAGAATAAATGTTGAATAGCTTTTACTTTTTGTTTTTATTCAATTTAATATAGTATATGTTTTGAATGAAAAATAGCTAGGGATTTTTCCCTAACAAATTTAGCTAGGTAATTTTCTATATATATTCAGTCAAAAATATTAATTATTACTATTAATTACTATAAAAATTAGCCAAGAAAAAATATAATTAGCTAGTAAATTTTCTTTGTTCAAAAATTTGCCAAGAAAATATTTTTTTCATTAATTTTATTGTGATGAACACTTTACATATTAACTCCATCGCTATTATATTTTAGCAACTAAATTTCTTATAATAGCTAAGGAAATTAACCTAGCCACCTAGGCTTTGTTTATAATGATAGATAGATAGATAGACAAATTGATAAATAGATTCATAGATAGATTGAAAGAAAGATTGATAGACAAATTGATATACAAATTAGTAGACAAATTGAAAATAGTTTGAAGGACATATTTATAGATAAATTGATAGACAGATAGAAAGATATATAAACAGATAATAGACAGATATATAGATAGATGGATATACAATTAGATAGATAAAAAGATAGATAGACAGAAAGATTGATAGATAAATAGATAGATAAATTGATAGATAGATAGACAGAAAGATAGATAGATAGATAATAGATAGACAAAGAGATTGACAGACAGATAGATAGAAAAATAGATTGATAGAAAAATAGATAGATAGATAGATAGATAGATAGACATATAGATAAATAAATAGATAGAAAGATAGATAGAGAATCAAATAGATAGACATATATATAGTAAATTATATGCATAGATAGATAGAAAATTAGGATAAAAGATATATAGATAGATAGATATATAAAAAAGATAGATAGACAATTAGATATAGTAATAGATAGACAAATGATAGATATATAGACAGATAGATATACAAACATATAATCAGATAGACAGACAATCAAGTAAACAGATAGCCGGGTAGATAGACAGCAGCCAGTGAGACAAACAAATAGACAGGCAGACAGATAAATAGACAGATAGTCAAATAGGCAGATACATAGATAGATAGATATATAGTTTGATAGAGAGATTGAGAGATAGATAGAAAGACAGATAGAAAGATAGATAGAAAGTCAGGCAGACAGATAGATAGATACATAAATAGATATTAAGAAGGATATATAGATAGATAGAAAGATAGATAGACATATAGATAGACAAAAAGATAGATATTTAAGTAGATTGATTGATTGATTGATACATAGAAAGATTGATAGAATGAATGATAGACAGATTGATATAAAGATTGATAGATAGATTTATAAATAGATTAATAGACAGATTGATAATCTAATTGAAAGATAGAATTATAGACAAATTGATAGATAGAAAGATGGACAGAAAGAAAGAAATAAAGAATGAATGAAATAAAGAAAGATAGATAGATAGAAGGGTAGACATATAGAAAGACAAATATAATATAGATAAATAAATAGATAAATAGATAGATAGATATATATGCAAATAATATGACCGATAAATAAATAGATAGATATAAAGATTGATAGATAGAAAGATAGACAGACAAACAGATAGATAGATAGATAGGCAAATAGATAGATAGAAAAATAGATAGACAAATAGATAAATATATAGATAGGTAGATAGATGGATAGACAAAAAGATAGACAGATAGATACCCTAATAGATAGACAAATAGGACATACATACAGATAGATAGATATATATATATATAAATAGATATACAAATAGATAGGCACATAGACACATAGAGATAATGATATATAGACAGACAAATAGATAGATAATCAGCTAGATAGATAATCAGGTAGAGAGAGATTTATTAGACAGATAGCAGCAAGTCTAATAGATAGATAGATAAACATACAAATAGATAGAGAGTTTGATAGAGAGAATAATAGACAGATAGATATATAGATAGATAGTTGTATAGATAGATAGATAGATAGATAGATAAATAGATAGATAGATACACACACACACACACAGACATATATATAGACACATAGATAGACATAAAGATAGACTGATATATTGTTTAATTGATAAATAGATTGATTGATAAAAAAATTGATAGACAGATTGATATGCAAATCAATAGAAAAATTGATATAAAGATTGATAGATAGATCGATAAACACAATTATATACAACTTGATAGACTAATTGATAAACAGAATGATATAAAATTGGATAGATAGATAGATAGACGGACAGATACATAGATAGATATATAGATAGATAGATAGACACATAGATAGATAAATAAATAAATAGATATAGATATAAAAAGATAAATATATAGATAAATAGATAGATAAACATATAGATATGTAGAAAATATGACTGAAATATAGATAGATAGATATATAAATAGACAAATAGATATATAAATAGATAGATAAATAGAAAGATAGATATATATTTATACATATAGATATACATATAGATAGATAGATAGACATACAAATAGATAGATTGATTGATAGATAGACAAATATATAGATAGATAAATAGACATATATAAATTGATTGATATATAGATTTTTTAAATGATTGATTGACAAATTATTAGATAGATTGATAGACAGATTTATAAATAGATTGATTGATTGATTGATAGACAGATAGATAGATAGATAGACATATTGATTGTTAGACAAAAAGATAGACAAAAAGATATACAAATCGATAGACAAATAAATATTAGATAGATAGACCAATAGGAAGACATATTATAAGACAGATAGATAGATAAATAGATAGATAGATATATTGATTGATAGATTGATATAATAATAGATATATAGATATACAAAAAGATAGACAGATAGATGGATAAACGGACAACTAGTTATGTAAGTAGATAGTCAAGTAGAAAGATAAACAAATAGATAAATATACAGGTAAAAAACTAATAAATAGATATACAGAAAAATAGACAAATAGATAGACAAATAAACAAATAAACAAATAGACATAAAAAATGACAAATGTATAAACACACAGATAGACAGACAGACAGACAGATAGATAGATAGTTTGATAGATAAACATTTTGACAAATAGATTCATAATTAGATAGATAGATATATAGATAGATAGATAAATAGATAAATAGATATATATATATATATATATATATATATATATATGTAGACTAATAGATAGATATATAGATTAATAGAAAAATTAATTGAAAGATTATTAAACAGATTGATACACAAATAGATATATAGAAATATCGATAAATAAATAGATGTATAGAAATATAGATAGACCTATAGATAGAAAGATGGAAAGAAAGAAAGATGGATAGATAGATTCATTATTAGAAAGATAGATAGACAGAAAGATAGACAAACAGATAGATAGATAGATAGATAGATTGATAATAGTCAGATAGATAGATATAAATAGATTAACATATTTATAGACAGATAGAAAGATAGATAAATGGATGGAGAAAAAGATAAAAAAAAAAAGATAGACATATAGATAGAAATATAGATAGATAGAGAGATAGAAAAATAGAATCACAGATATATAGATAGATAGATAGATTGATTGATTGATACATAGATAGATAGATAAATAGATAGACTAAAAAATAAATATAAAGATAAATAGAATGATAGATAGAAAGATAGATAGATAGACAGATAGATAAAAAGATAGATAATCAGATAGATAAATTATATTTTGAAAAATAGATAGAGAGATAGACACATGGATAAACAAATAGATAGATAGATTAATAGAAAGATTTAGTAATAGATAGATAGATAGATAAACAAATAGATAGATTGATTAATACAAAGAATGTTAGATAGATTAAAAGATAAATTGATGCATAAATTTATAGAAAAATTGATAGAAAGATTGATATACAGATTTATATACAAATTGATAGATAGATTGATAGATACATAGATAGTCAGATTAATAGATAAACAGAAAAAAGATAGATAACATATAAATAGATTGATATTTTGATAGATAGATAGATAGATAGACATATAGAGAGATAAATAGATAATTAGATTTTTAGATAGAAAGATAGAATAATAGATAGACAGATAGATTGATTGATAGATTGATAGATAGATATATACATAAATGATAGACGGATAGATAAATAGATAATTAACTAGATAGATAGAAAAATAGATAGATAAATAGATAGATAAATAGATTAATAGATAGATTAATAGATAGATAGATAGACATAAAGATAAATAGATTGTTTAATTGATAGATAGATAGACATATAGATAAAAAAATAAATAGACAAATAGATAAATATATAGAATGCTAGATTGATAGATTCATATATTGACATAAAATTCATAGATAGATACATAGATAGATATAGATTGATATAATGATAGAAAGACATATTTATAGACAGACATAGAGTTTTATACATAGATAGATAGATAGAGTAATAGATAGATAGAAAGATAGTCAAATCTATAAACAAATAAATAGACAGAAAGTACGATAGATAGAAGACAAATATCTAGATAGATATATATATATAGATATATAGATATAAAGATATATAAGCACTTAAATAGATAGATAGATAGACAGAAAATAGATAGATAGATAGATAAAAACATAAATAGAAAGATAGATAGTTACATATATAGATAGATAGATAGACATATAGATAAATAGAAAATAGATAGAAAGATAAATAAGTAAATAAGTAGATGGATTGTATCATTATTAGATAGACAGTTTGGAATCTATTTATAGACAAATAGATAGACATATAGAAATACAAATATATAGACAGATAGATAGACAAATAAATAGAAAAAGAAAGATAGATTGATTTGTAGATAAAAAAGATTAGAAAGATAAAAAGATAAATAGAAAGATACATAGATAGATAGACAAATTTATAAATAGATTGATATATAGTTTTAAAAATAGATCAATAGATAGATAGATAGATACATAGCCAGATTGATAGATAAATAGATAGATTGATTGATAGACATATAGATAGACAAATAGATAGATAGATCGATCAAAAGACAAATAGATAGATAGATCGATCAAAAGACAAATAGATTGATAGATAGATATATAGCCGAATCGATAGACAAATAGATAGATAGACAGGTAGATAGATTGACAGATTGATAAATAGATAGATAGAAAAACAGACATATAGATAGATAGATAGATAGACATATTGATAGATTGATAGATAGAAAGACAGATTAATAGATAGACAGACATATAGATAGATAGAGAGATAAATATATAGATAGATAGATAGATTAGCAGATATAAATATAAAAAGACAAACAAATAGAAATAAAGAAAGATAGATAAATAGGAAAATAGATAGATAGGTAGATAGATAGAGAGATAAACCAAAAAATAGTTATATAGATAGATAGAAAATAAATATATAAATAGATAGAAAGATAGATGGACATATATATAGATAGATAGATAGATAGATAGAAAAATAGCTAGATAGATTGATTAATAGTCAAATAAAAAGATGGACAAATAAATGAGTAGAAAGATAGGGAAAGTGATTAACAAACATATTGACATACAAATAGACAAATAGATAGATAGACATACACACATACATATATATAGATAGATAGACAATTTGGTAGCTCATTGACAGACAAATAGATAGATACATAGAAAGATAGTAAGATAGATATACATATAGATAGATAGATAAATAAAAAATATATAGATAGATAGATAGTTTGAATGACAAATTGAAGGAAAAATTTATAGATAGATTGATAGCAGATTGATACATAGATTAATATATAGAATGAGAGATAGATAGATATATAGATGATTGATTAATAGATATAAAGATTTATAGGCAAATAGGTTCTTTGATAGATACACATATATATTGAAAAATAGATAAACAAATACAAAGATAGATAAATGCATAGACAGATAGATAGATAAATAGATAGATATATAGAAAATAGATTGATAGACAAATAGATAAATAGAAAGATAGACAAATAGATAGATAGAAAGACAGATTGATCAACATATAGATAGATAGATAGATAGATAGATAGATAGACAAATAGATATATAGATAGATAGATAGATAAAAACATAAATAAAAAACATAGATAGATAGATTTGTAAAAAAATAAACATAATGATAGACATAAAGATAGACAAATAGATAGATAAATATATTTTTAGATAGACAGATAGACACGTAAATAAATAGATAGATAGTCATATAAATATATAGATAGTTAGTTAGAAAGATTGATAGACATATAGATGTATAGATAGATAGATTGATTGATTGAAAAATAGATAGATAGATAGAAAATTATATAGATAGATAGATACCTAGATATAGAGATAGAGAGACAAATAGATTAATAGTTAGATAGACATAGATAAAGACTAAAAGATAGATAGAAAAATTGATAAATAGATTGACATGTATATAGACATATAGATAGAAAGATAAATAGACTAATAAATAGATAGATTGAAAGACATACAAATAGATAGATAGATCGATTGATAGATATACATATAGATACTAATATATATATAGATAAATAAACATATAGATAATAAGATATATATAAAGAAGACATATAAATAGTAAGATAAATAGACAGATAGATTGACATATAAATCTATAGATATATTGATCGATATAAAGACTGATAGATAGATAGATAGAAAAATAGATAGATAGAAAAAAAGATTAACTGATAGATAGATTAGTTTATAGACAAATTACAATGATAGATACACAAATATATACATATAGAGATAACTAGATAGATAGACAGATAGATAGAATGATAGATAGTTATATATAAAGATAGATAGACATATATATATATATATACAAATATATAGATAGATAGGTAGAAATATAGAAAGAAAATAGATAGACTAATATAAAGATAGATAGACAAATAGAAAAGTAGTGAGGCAGATAGTTAGTAAGGTAGACAAATTGTCAAAAATAAAAGATAGTCAGGTACACAGATAGACAGCTAGACAAATTAAAAAATAGACAAGAATATAGGCAATCAAACTTTTAGATAGATAAATAGACAAGGAAACAGATAGACAGATATTAGATAGATAGATATCTAGTTTTATATACTTATTAATAGACATATTAATAGACATATAGATGGATTGATTGATAAATATATTGATAGAGAGATAGATAGAAAGATATATAGATAGAAAAATAGATATATAGATCGATATATATATAGATAAATAGACATATAGAAAGACAATTAGATAGATAGATAGACTGATAGATTGGAAAATAGATAAATAGATATATAGATAGAAAGATAAAAACACAGATAGTGAGACAGATTAATAGATAGATTTATAATTAGATTGATATAAATTTGATAGATATATTAAAAGACATATTGATAGATATATTTATAGATAGATAGATAGATTGATTGATTGACATATAGAAAAATATATAGATAGACAAATAGATAAACATATAGACAGACATATAGATAAATTGATAGATAGATTGATAAATAGTTAGATAGATATATAAATTGATAGATAGATAGATAATACATAGATTATTAGATAGATAGATAGACAGATTAATAGAGAGATAAATAATAGATAGGTAGACAGATAGATAGATAAATAGATAGAAGGATAGATTGATCGATTGATAGACAACTAGATAGACAGATAGATTGATACATATATAAACATAAAGATAGATAGAAAGAAAGATTGATAGATAGACAGATTGAAATATAGAAAGATAGAGAGATAGAATGACATAGATAGAAAGAAGATAGATAGAAATATAGCTATACATATAGCTAGACAGACGTATAGAAAGATATATATATAAATTGGTATTTAGATTAATAGATAGACATATAGATTGATAGAAAGAGAAATAGATAGACGTATAGATAGATAGATGATAGATATATAATTAGATATAAAGATAGATAGATAGAATGACATCTAAAACAATAAAATGATAGACATATTGATAGATAGATTGATAAACAATTTGATAGACTATTTGAAAGACATATTGATAGCCAAATTGAAAGATAGATTCTTAGATAGATTGATAGACAAATTGAAATCTAGATGGTTAGACAAATATAATGATTAATTAATAGACAGATTGATAGATAGATAGTTAGATAGAAAGACAAAGAGATAAATATATAGATAAATAGATAAATAGACAGATTGATTGACTAATAGATAGACAAATAGATAGATAGACATACAGATAGATAGATAAATAGATAGATAGGTAGAGATATAGATAAACAAATAGAGAGCTAATTGAAAGACAGATAATAGACAGATAGATAGACATATATAAAGTCAAATAGATAGATAGATATATTGACAAAAAGATAGACATAAAGAAATATAGTTAGATAGATATACATATAAAAAGATAGATAGATAGATAAATAGATAGACAGCTAGATTGAGTGATAGATAGATAGATAGAAAAATTAATAGACATATAGTTAGATAGATTGATAAAAAAATTGATAGATTGATTGATAAATATATTGATAGATAGATTGATATATAAAATGATAGACAATATAATAGACAAATAGTTGGACAAATTGATAGACATTTTAATATATAGATATATATATATATATATATATATACACACACATCGATAGATAGTTAAATAAATATATAGAAAGTAAAAGATATAGATAGATTATTAGATAGATTGATAAAATGATAGATAGAAAGATAGATAGACAAAAAGTAAAGGAGACGGATAAACAAACAGATAGATAGATAGATAATTTTTAGTCAGTTTGATAGATAAATTTGATAGACATACAAATAGAATGTTTGATAAATATCTTGATAGAAAAAAAGATAGAAAGATAAAAAAATAGACAAATATATAGGCAGATTGATAATAGATAAACATATAGATAGAAAGATTGATTGATAGATAAATAGACACATTAATAGATAGATTGATATTCAAATTGATAGAAGGATTGATAGACATATTGATAGATAGATTGATAGATAGATTTATTAGAAATATATAGATAGATTGATATATATATATATATATATATAGATAAAAAAATATATAGATAGACAGACAGATAAGTAGATAGATAAATAGATTGATTAATTTTTTGTTACATAGATAGTTAGATAGATAGATAAACATATATATTGATATATTATTAGATACTTAGATAGATAGAAAGATATATTGATAGGTAATATATAGATAGATAGATACAAAGATAGAAAGATAGAAAGATAGAAAGATTTATAGAAAATAGATATATAGTTAGATAGACTTATAGATACATCTTTTGATACTCAAATAGATAAATGCAAAGAGAGATAGAAAGATAGATAGAAAGATAGATAGAAAGATAAATAGATAGCTAGAAAGATAGAAAAACAAATAGATTAACACATAACTAGAGAGAAAAATAGAACAATAGAAAGATAGATAGATAGATGGGTAGATCAACAATTAGAGATATGATAGATAGATAGACAAATAGGTCGATAGATAGATAGGTAGAAAGATAGACACATAGATAAACAAAATGATAGATTTATTGATAGATAGATTGATAGATAGATTGATAGACAAATTGATAAATAATATAGGTAGATTAATTGATAAATATATAGATTTAAAGAATGATAGATTGATTGAAAGTCAAATTGATAGGTAGATGGATAGACAAATCGATTTACAATTGATTAAAATATAGATAGATAGTTAGAAAGACAAAAAGATAGATATATAAATAGATATATAGATAGTAGATAGACAGATAGATCGATAGATAGACAAATAGATAGCCAGACAGATAGATAGATAGATAGATAGATATACATATAGATAGACATATAGATATACATATATATAGACATATAGATAGACAAATAAATAGAAAATAGATAGATAAGTTATTAGATATATAGATAGTCATATAGATAGAGAAATAGATAAATAGATAGATAGAAGCAAAAATAGATAGACATATAGATATATAGATAGATATAGATATAAAATGTTAGATAGATAGACAGATAGAAAGATAGATATATTCATATATAGATAGATAGATAGATAGACACATAAATAGAATGATAGATAGACAAATAGATAGACCAATAGATATATAGATAGATACATAGTTTTATACATAGATTGATAGACAAATTGATAGACATATTGATGGATAGATTGATAGACAAATTGATAGACATTTTGATTGATAAATTGTTAAATATTTGATTGTCAGATTCATATACAAATTTCTACACATTTTTGATATTCATATAGTTAGACAAATTGATATGTAGATTGATAGTCAAATAGATAAATATATAGATAGATAGATCGATTGACAGATAGACAAATAGATTGATAGATTATTAGATAGATATACTGATAGATAGATAGATAATAAAATAGATAGACAAATAGATAGACAGATAGATAAATAGATTGATAGATAGATATATAAATAGATTAATAAATAGGTAGATAGATAGATAAATAGATAGATATATCAAAAGATGAATACATAGATAGATACAATGATTAAAAGAGAAATAGATAGATAGATAGACTAATAGATAGAAAGATAGATACACATATTGATACAAAGATTGATAGAAAGATAGATATACAGATAGATAGATAGTTAGTTAGTTAGAAAGATTTATATACAGATAGATAGTTAGATAGATAGTTAGACAAATTGATAGAAAGATTGATACACAGATAGATAGACAAATAAATACATAGGTTGATAAATAGATTGATAGACATATAAATAGATAGGTAGATATATTAATAGACATATAAATAGATAGTCAGTAAGACAAATAGTAAGTTAGATAGAAATTTTAGTAGATAGATTGTAAAGTAGAAAGATAAAAATCCAGACAGATCAACAAACAAATGGGTAGATAGATAGTCCGACTAATAGACAGATAGATAGATAAACAAATAAAATGAGAGATAGACAGATAGATAGATAGTTTTATAGATATATTGATAGATAGATAGATTGAGAGATTGATAAATATATTGATAAATAAAAAATATATACACATTTAGATAGACAAATAGATAGACTTATAACTAGATAGATAGATATCATATAATTATATAGATAGATAGATAGATAGATCGATAGATAATATACAGATAGATAGAGAGATAGACATATAGATAAAAAAATAAAATAGATATATAGACAAATTAATCGATAGATTGATAGTAAGATTGATAGACAGATAGATAGACATATTGATAGACATATAGATAGAAAGATTGATATAAAGATAGATAGATAAATAGATGGATAGATAGATAAATGGATAGATATATATATATATATATATATATATAATACTATTAGATAGATAAATAGATAAACAGAGATATAATAAATAGATAGATAGATAGACAGATAGATAGGCAGATAGATAGACTAATAGATAGAATGAAAGATAGATAGATAGATAGACCAATAGATAGAAAGATAGATAGAGAGATAGATAGATAGTCATATATATTGTTACATAGATAGATAGAAAGATAGATAAAATGATAGATATAAAGATAGATTGATAGATATATAAAAATTTTAATAGATAGATAAATAGACAAATAGATAGATTCATAGATAGATAAATAGATAGATAGATTTACTGATAGGTAGAGAGCACTACAAAAAATCCCAAATAACTAGGGAAGATTCCCTAGCTAAATGGGGTTTTTCTGTCACTAAAATAGATATAACGAAGGATTAATAGTGAATCCTTTCCCAATCTAAAGTTCTTGTCACAAAAATTAACATGTAAATATATTCCATACCAAAACTAGCGAGGGAAAATTCTCTAGCTAAATTAGTGAGGAAATTTTCCCTAGCTAAATTAGCTATGGAAAAATCTTTAGTATTTCATTCCAAGATTAATTTCCCATTTTTAATTTTTTATATAAAATTTAATTACATATTTTAAAATTTTTTTGTTAAATTTAATTAAAACATAAACTATAAACCATTTTTAATAATTAACAAAAAATAAAATCAATTAATAAAATATTCTTGTATAATATGTTACATTGTTAAAATAGAAACATAACAAAACTTGATTACATCTTATTCTTCATCAATCTATCTCATGATAGTGAATAAAGTATAATCTATCCGTGAAATTGACGTTGCTTTCTCTCTCCAAGCTCATAAATATCTACATACTACACTAGCACCATAGCATGTTCCTCCATGGCCATCTGCATTTCTTCATTTAGTTCTAGTCTGCATTTCCTTTCCACTACCAATTCCTTCCTTTTTATCTAGCATTTCCCTTTTTGTATCTAGTTTCTCTTCAATTAGTACTTTTTTTAACCTTACGATCGGTTGCATGTATGTATGTGCATATGTGTGTGTGTAAACACCGACGCATGCACTTTCATGCAAATACATATACCATCAAAGACAATAGAAGGAAATAATCTAGGGCTTAAAAAACACTATTATATGTCTTTCAGGCATGGTCAGCATCATCTAGTTCTTTGTCCTTTAGTACTCTAAGCAGATAAAGAATATTGTTATACCTGCACATGGAGCATAATATGTTACATTTCCAAACTAATAAAGAACACAACAATGCCACTGATAAATAGATAGACTAGTGCATGCAATACCAACTACCATTTGCTAGAAATGTCACACGACTAGATAATCTTGAGCTTATTTTTAAATTACCAAATCAAGATTTCACGAAGATTTTCAGTGAACTACCCATCAAAATATTCTTCTGTGTTGCCCAGCTTCATGCATCAGTCCATGGTTAATTTTAAGAAAGTTAGAAAAGAATTTTGTATGGAAATAATATGTTTTAAATAAAAATTCCAAAATATGATGCTTGTTTGAAAAATATTACCAAACTAGTGCTTTTGGAAATAGCATGACAATTGCCGTCATTATGAACGATGGTCATTGCAATGCCATTGAATTTTAAAAATGAAGACTCTTATCAATGTCTGCCTCGCTTGATGATGTCGAATTTAGGTTTAAATTTGGGTTTGACACGAGTTCCAATTTGGATTCATTTATGCTTTCAATATTGCATATTGGCCAAACAAATTTCCAAGTGTGCGGCCATGTAAGTTGATGGTTTGATCAAGAGATGATGCAGAAAAGGAAGATGAAGAAGATGAATTTAACTTGTTGGTTTTCTTTAGATTGAAATGGAGAAGCCACTTATGGCAAGCATCCCTTGATTTGTTGAAGTTGATAGGATCACTCTAAATCATGATTAAAGAAAAAAAAAACAAATCATTTAATAAGAATAAGAGGGTTTAGATACATTCGAGTATGACAAGACCATATTTCATATTTAATTAAACAATTAGGCATCTTATCATCACCCCACTTTTCTTCTTTATACCACTGCAGCCACGACGACAGACTTGAGCAAGTAGAACCTGCAGAAATGAACTCATGGTTTTGAAATTGAATTTCTTTATCGATTTTAATGGAGCAATTGGGACTGCATGTTGTGCTTTTTGTAAGTAATCTAGATTCAATCTTTTGCCAGGCAAAGCCACTCTTACATGTAGATGTTTTTCTCTTACACCCATTTTTCTTCTTTTTTAAAACTTAGTCAGATGCATGACTAGTAAGATATGAAGTGTTTATGCACACATATATACAATAGTTGACACGATGGTACCTATGAATAAGTGTGTGGGTGTCTTTGTTTGTGTGTGTCTTTGTGGGTGTGTATTTGAGTCATTGATGGATATCATAAGTAACAGATATATCACACTAAAGTAATCTGAGAAAAATAAAATAAAAAAAAATTGTTTTACCTGTTGAGATTGAGGCTAAGATTCAGGCTTCCAACTGGAACAGTGACTGGATAAAGTTCGTAAATAGTCTCCAGAGAGGGAAAGTCTACTTTACACTTAATGCAAGTTTGGAATGTGGCGATTTCCATGAGCCATACTCTTCCAGCCTCGTCGCCTATATAATAGATCAGACTTTGCATCTATGTGATAATGTACTCTGTAATGTTGTTACCTGCTTGCCAACTATAATTTGGCCAGATATCAGAGAGACTCATTTAAGATCACCCACATATAAAACAACTTCTCTACTCGAATAATCATCTATGATGCACTTAAGCTCCATAAATTTTTGGTAAATATCTACTTTTGAATGATTCATTAAAGAGAACAGAGAAAATGTTACAAATCTAACCATTTCCATTTTCACCCTCACTCCTCTGACTATGCTCTCTATACTTGCCACACACTCTCCCATAATCACTATGTTTTTTTCTTCCTCTCCATCACTGGTAAAATCCTCATCACATCTTCAATCTTTGTCAGTGTTTCTAATGGCGAGATTAAGTCCTTCCCTAATGGTTCAAATTGACTAAAAGAAAGAAATTGAGGAGGAGGAGAGTTGGCTACGGTAAGAGGTTTTATGGCTTCTTTTAGGTATGAATTTCAAAGAATTGGAGTGATATTAGAAGTAGCAGCCAAGGTGGTGGATGTACTTCTGGAACAAATATTCACAAATACGATTTGTTCAACTTTGTTTTTCACTAGGTTGGATGCCACACACTCTCTTGTCATTCTCAAATCCTCCATTTTAAAATTTTTAAAATTTAATAGCCAGCATTCATAATGCTGGCCTTTGATTTTTAAAAATTCAATATCATGGCAATGACCATCATTCATAATGATGCAAATTGCCATGCTATATCTCAGAAGCATTAGTTTGGTAATAATTCTCTAATTAGCATTATATTTTTGATTTTTTATTTAAAACATATTATTTCCATACAAAACTCATTAGAAAGTGCCAAACAAAAGGGAAATGATAGTTGAAATGACAACACACTGTGTGGTATTGAATTTTGTCCCACCTATAGGTTCATATAAAAATCCACCGAAACATGGAAATCTAAAGAAACTAAAGAAATAAATGAGAAAAAAATTATAATGCATAAGAAAAGAACACAAGGCAGCTCACTTTTGTATTCCATTTCCCACTTGAGTTTCACAAAGACCATCTTCCCGGTCAAGTTGTTAAGAAAAGTCTCGTGATTAATGGGGATGGTTTGCAACATTCAGCAATAAAAAAACTAATGAACTCTGTTATCATGCATGTATGCATTAGATATTTATCTACAATTACTTAAAAATGCATAGGCATTCATATATGCAATATACATGCATACAACATGAATATAGTATAACTATATGTGTACAAACACACACACGCACACCCTATGTTCCTATCTTCTCATTTTTTTATCTTGTCCATATATTACACCTTTCTTGTTCAATTGAATTATTGATGCATAGAAATGGTTATTAGCAAAAATCAAAAAAAAATTCTAATATATCAATCAATCAATCTATCTTTATATTTAATTATCTATCTTTATATCTTTCTATGTATCTTTCTGTTTATGTATCTATCTATTTATCTTTCTATCTAACTAACAAACTATCAATCTATCTATTTATCTATCTATATATGAATCTATCTATCCATTTGTCTATCTATTTTTTTATCTATCTGTCTATCTACCTATCTATCCATCAATCGATCTATCTATCTATCTATCTATTTTTTTATCTATATAGCTATCTGTCTATTAGTTTGTCTATGTATCCATTTATCTTTCTAACAATTTGTCTATCTATCAATCAAAATATCGATATATCAATATATATGTGTCTCTATCTATCTATCTATCTATATGTCTATTTATTTTTCTATCTATTTGTCTATCTCTCTATCTATCAGTATGTCTATCTATCTATCTATCTATCAATATGTCTATCTATCTATATATTTATCTATCTATGAGTGAATATATCTGTCTCTCTATTTGTTTATCTATCTATCTATCTATCTATCTAGTTGTCTATCTATTAATCAATATTTCTAACTATTTCATTATTTATCTATCTATCTATCTATCTATGTATCTATCTATTTGCCTCTCTATCTATCAGTCTATCTATCTATATGTCTATCTAACTATCTATTTATCCATTTATCTATCTATCTATCTATTATTCAATCTATCAATATGTATTTCTATATGTCTATAAATCTATCTATCTATATATTTCTCTCCCTATATGTCTGTCTATCTTTCTATCTATTTTTCTATCTATTTGACTATCTATCAATTTATAAATCAGTCAATCTATCTATCTATTAATATGTCCTTCTATCTCTATCTATTTGTCTATATATCTATCTATATGTTTATCTATCGATATATCTATCAGGCAATTGATAAGTCTATTGAATTAGCTATCTATCTATCTATCTATCTATCTATCTCTCTGTCTCTTTATCTTTCTATCTAACAACATGACTATCTATCTATCTATATATCTATCTATTTATCTATTTATTTATCTATCTATCTTTCTTTCTTTCAATCTAATTGTATATCTATCTTTCTATCTAATTGTCTATTAATCTATCTATAAATTTGTGTTTCTAACTGTCTATCTATCTATTTATATACATATTTATCAATCTATATATCTTTATGTTTATATAATTGTCTATCTATCTATCTCTATATCTATCTATATATCTATGTATCTATCAATTTGTATGACTATCTCCTTTTCTATCTTTCTATCTATATGTCTATATATATATATATATATATATCTATTTATCTATCTATTAGTCTATCTATTTGTTTATATATTTATATATCTATCTATCTATCTATCTATCTACCTGTGTGTCTGTCTATCTATCGATCTATCTATCTTTCTATCTAGTTGTCTATCAGTTGATCTATCAATCTTTATATCAATCTATTTGTTTAAATATTTGTCTATCTTTCTATCTATCCATCTATCAATCTATCTATTTATTTGTTTAAATATATGCTTATTAATGTGTCTATCTATCTCTCTATCTATCTATTTGACTGTCTATCTATTTGACTATCTATCTATCTATTTATTTATTTATCTATCTGTTTGTCAATCTATCTATTAATGAATCTCTCTATCTATTTATAAATATGTCTATCTATTTATTAATGTAACTATATATTTGTCTATCTATCTAATAATATTTATATCTATTTATCTATCAGTATATCTTTCTTTCTATCCATCTATCTATCAATCAATCTACTGTCTATTTTTCTATCTATTTGTATATATATCTATTTATATATCTATCTATGTATCCATAAATATGTCTATTTATCTATCTGTCTATATATCTATCAATCTATATCCATCTATATAAATCTATTATATGTCGATCTATTTTGCTAAATATCTGTATATCTTTCTGTATTCCTATATGTCCATTTATTTGTTTATCTATTTGTATATCTATCTGTCTATTTGACTATATAATATTATATTTATCTATCTATTTATCCAACTATCGTTATCTTTCTATCAATATTTTTATCAAACTATCTATCTATCTATCTTTTTATCTATCGATCTATCTATCTATCGATCTATTTAATAATATATCAATCAATCAATCAATCTATCTATCTATCTATCTATCTATGTTCCTATCCAACTATTTGTATATCTATTTGTATAACTATCTATCAATCTCTCTGTATATTTATCTATCTATCTATTTGTCTATCTTTCTGTCGATCAATCTATTTATCTATTTGTCAATCAATCAATCTATCTATCTATCTAACTAGTTTGTAAAATCTATTTGACTATTTATTTATATGTCTTACTATAAATCTATCATTTAATCTATCTACCTATCTTATATGTCTATCTATCTGTGTATCTATCGTTCTATCTATATGTTTATTATCTCTCTTTCTATCTGTCTATTTATCTGTCCATCTATCTATCTATTTATCTATCTATCTATCTTTAATTTATCTTTCTATCTATCATTCTATTTTTATGCATATCTATCTGTCTATCTATCTATCTTTTTATCTATCTATATTTTTATCTGTCTATCTATCTATTTATCAATCTATTTATCAATCTATCTATGTATCTATGTATCATTTTTTCTATCCAACTATTTATATATCTATCTATCTATTTATTTGTCTATTTATTTGTATATCTCTCTATTTCTATGTCTATATAGTTATCTATCTATTTATCTATCAATCAATCATTCTATCTATCTTTCTATCTATATATCTATTTATCTAACTATCTATCTATCACTCTATCTATCTATCTACCTATCTATCTATCTATCTATCTATCATGTCTATCTATCTGTCTATCTCTCTCTATTTATGTATCTAACTATCTATCTTTTTATCTATTTTTCTATCTTTATGTCTATCTATCAGTCTATTAATCTATCAATTAATCTATCTATCAATTTGTCGATCACTCTTTCTATCAATTTATCTTATATCTATCTATGTATCTTTCTTTAAATCTTTCAAACTTTTTCTCTAACTATTTGTCTATGCATTTGACTATTTATCTATCTGTCTTTCTATCTTTTTTTTATCTATTTTTTATCCATCTATATATATATATATCTATCTCTATCAGTCTGTCTATTTCGTTATCTAATTATCTGTCTATCTAACTATTTATTTTCTTCTTATTTATCTATCTATCTCTCTATATATCTATCTTTCTATCTATCTATTTTTTTGCCCATCTATTTATCAATCTATATAACTATCTATATGTCTTGCTATCTATTTTTATATATATTGATCGCTCTATCTATTTATCTCACTTTCTATTAGTCTATTAATTAGTCATACAATCTTTCTTTCAATCTATTTATTAATCTATCTATCCAACTATCTATCTATATGTCAACCTTTCTATCTATCTATTTGTCTATCTATCTATCTATTTGTCTATCCATTGATCTGTCTATCTATCTATCAATCTCTCAATCTATCTGTCTTTCTATTTGTCGATCTATATGTCTATATATATATATATATATATATTTATTTATTTATATATATATATATTTAACTATCTATCTATCGATATGACATTCTACATTCTATCAGTTTATCTATCTATCTATTTATCAGTATATATATATATATATATGTTTATATCTCTATCAATCTATCTTTATATCTAACTATCTATTTGTCTATCGGTCTATCTATTTATTTGTCTATCTATCTATCTATATTTTTATCTAATAATCTATCTATTTATGTGTCTATCTATCTATCTATATGTCTATCTATATATCTATCTATCTCTGACTATCAATCTATCTATTGATTTGTTTATCCAACTTTCTATCTATTTGTATAACCATCTATCTATCTGTCTATCTATCTGGATGTCTGTCTAGCTGTCTATCTTTTTGTCAAACTTGTTATCTATCTATCTATCTTTATATCTATCTATCTATCGATCTATCTATCTATATATTTGTATATCTATCTATCTATCTAGCTATCTATTTGTCTATATATATTTTTCTATCTATCTATTTTTCTATGTATTTTTCTATCTAGCTATGTATTTATCATGTCCATCTATCTATTTTTCACTCTGTCTTTCTATCTATCTATCTGTCTGTCTATCAATATTTTTATCAATTTGTATATCAGTCTACATTTCAGTCTATCTTTCTATTTGTCTATTTATGTGTATATCTAAATGTCTATCTATCTATACATCTATCTATCTACTTATCTATTTATCTATCTACCTACCTATCTATCTATCTATCTATATATCTCTATATATTTGTTTATCAATCTATATATATATATATATATATATATATATATATATATATATATGTCTATCTATCTTTCTATTTATCAATCAGTTTATTTTCTATGAATCTATCTATTTATCTATCAATCTTTCTATCAATTAGTCTATTGATCTATCTATCTAAGTATCTATATCTCTATCTATCTATCTATCAGTCAAATAATATATATATATATATATATATATATATATATATATATATATATATATATATATATATATATTTCTATCTATCTATCAAACTATCTTTCTGCCATTCTATTTGTTTATCTATTTGTATTTCTGTCTGATTATCTATCTATTTATTTAACTATCTATCTATCTATATATCAATCAATCTATCTGTTTATATATCTATCAATCTAATTTTCTGTCAATCCATCTATCTATTTATCTTTCAATCTATCAATCAATCAATCTATCTATGTATCTATTAATCTATCTATCTATGTATCTATTAATCTATCTATCTATCTATCTATATATGTATGTATATGTATATCTATTTATCTATCTATCACTCTAATAATCGATTTATCTATCTATTTGTTTATCTGTTTGTCTACCTATCTTTCTATCAATCTTTCTATCTATTTGTCTACTTATCTATCTATTTATCTATTTGTCTATATATCTATATATCTATTTGCCTATCTTTCTGTCTTACAATTTTTTTATCTATCTGTCTATCTTTCTATCTATCTATCTATCTGTATAATAATATATCTATCTATCTATTTATCTTTTTATTTGTCTATATATTTATCTAGATGTCTATCTTTTAGTCTATCTATCTATTAATCTATCTAATAATCTATATATTTGTCTATCTATAAATAATTCTATCAATCTTTCTATAATTCTATATTTCAATCTTTTTATCAATCTATATATCCATCTGTCTATCAATCTTTCTATCTATCTATTATCTATTTTTATATCTTTATATCTTTTTATCTATTTTTCTATCTATCTATCTATCTATTTATTTTTCTATCTATCTGCCTATCTATTTTTCTATATATCTATATAGCAATCTGTCTATCTATTTTTCTATTTATATATATATATATATCTATCTCTCTATCTATCTTTCTATCTTTATGTCAATCTATCTGTCTATCTATATGTCTAATAATATGTCTATTAAACTATCTATCCAATTGTCTATCTATCTATCTATAAATCAATCTGTCTATATGTCTGTCTATCTATCTATCTATCTTTTTTTCTTTCTATTTGTCTATCTATTTAACTATCTATATGTATATCTGTCTAGCTATCTATCTATATATACAACTATCTATTTATCAATTGATCTATCTATATATTTGTCTATTAATATATCTTTCAATATGTCTGTCAATCTATCTATAAATTATCTATCAATCTGACTATCACTCTATCTATTAGTCTGTCTTTTAATTTGTGTATCAATATGTCTATTACTCTATCTATCAATCTGTCTATAAATCTATATATCAATCAATCTATCAATCAGTCTATCTATATTTCTATCTATCTGACTTTTTTGTTTATCTATCTATCTAATTGCCTATCTATCTAAGTATTAATTTTTCTATCTTTTTGACTATCTATTTGTCTAGCTATATGTCTGTCTGTCTATCTATTTATCTATTTATCTAAATATTTGACTATATATCTATCTATCTATCTAACTTTCTATTTGTCTATTTTTCTATATGTTTGTCTATCAGTTAATGTAATTATGTATCTGTATGTATGTCTGTCTATTTGTCTATCTATCTATAGGTTGATTTGTTTGTCTATCAATCTGTTTGTCAGTCAATATGTCTATTTGTCTAGCTGTCTATTAGTCAGTCATGCTGTCTATCTATATGTCCTTCTATTCGTCTATCTATTTTTCAATATGCCAAACTGTCAGTATACGTGACTATCTATCCACCTAACTATCAGTCTTCTTGACTTTTTGTCTACCTGACTGACTATCTATATATCGGTTTATATGAGCAACTTTCTATCTATCTATTTGTCTATTTTTCTATCTTTCTATCTATCTTTCTATTTGTCTATCTATCTGTTAGTATATCTATTAGTCGGTCTATCTGATAGTTTATTAGTGTGCTAGTCTAACAGTCTATTAGTATGTCTATATGTTTGTATGTCAGTTTGAAAATTATTTAATTTATATATATGTTTATCTGTCTATGTGTCTGTGTCTATCTGTGTATTTATCTATCTCTCTATCTCTCAATATCTATATATCTGTATCTATCTATCTATCTCTGTATCTTTCTATTTTGCTATCTCTTTATCTCTATATCTATTTATCTTGCAAAATCTTTATCTCTCTATCTCTTTTACTCTCAATCTATCTATTTCTTTATCTTTCTATCTTTATATATCTCTTTCTCTCTATCTCCATATCACTCTAGCTCTATATCTCTCTATTTCTATATATTTCTAGCTCTATATATCTTTATATCTTAATATCTTTATTTCTTATCTATTTATCTCTATATCTTCATATCTCTCTAGCCCTATATCTCTCTATTTTTATATCTTTATATCTCTATATATATGTATATCTTTATTTCTTATTTAGTTATATATATATATATATATATCTCTCTCTCTATCTCTCTACAACTCTATATTTCTATCTCGCTATCAAATGAAATCCCTATCTACCTACCTACCTACCTACCTAGTTGTATGTGTATCTATCTATATGTCTAATGACATATCTATCTATTTATCTATCTGTCTATTTGTCTATCTTTATATTTCTCTATTTGTCTTTCTATTTATCTGTCTTTGTGTCTCTCTATCTCTATGTCTATTTCTATTTCTTTCTAACTATCTCTCTATCTATCTTTCTAACTCTCTAATTATATTTCTATATATTTGTCTATCACTCTATCTATCTCTCTAACTATAAGTCTATCTATCTATATACCAACGTGTCTATCTATCTATCTATCTATATGTCTATATGTCTAACTGTCTATCTTATCTATCTATCTATTATTTGTCTAACTATCTATTTGTCTATTTGTCTATGAGTCTATCGATCTATCTATCTATTTGTTTATCTATCTTTCAGCCTATTTATATATCTATCTATCTATTATCTATCTCTAATACTGTTTATCTATATATCTATATATCTATCTATCTGTATGTCTTTTTATTTATCTATCTATGTGTTTATCTATCTGTCAATCTGTCTATCTATCTAACTTTCTATCTTTCTATCTGTCTATAATTCTATCTATCTATAAATCTATCTATCTGTGTATGTGTTTATGTGTTTATTTGTCTATCAATCTATATGTCTTTCTAGTTATCTATCAAACTATATATTTGTCTATATATCTATTTTTCTATCTATATATATTTATATTTGTCTATTTTTTTATTTATCTATTTGTCTATCTTTATTTTTGTCTATGTCTATCTGTATATATGCCTATCTATATATCTCAATATCTATCTATATGTCTATCTATATATCTATATATATGTCTGTATGTCTATCTATATATCTATCATTTATCTATCTTTTTATCTATCTATATGTCTATTTGTCTATCTATATATTTGTCTATCTATCTATCTATATATTTTTTACAATCTATCTATTAATTTATCTATTTTTTGTCTATTTGTATATATGTTTATTTATCTATCTATATATCTATGTGTTTAACTGGTTATCTATCTTTCTAATATTTGACTATCTTTATATCTATCTATCTATCATTTGTTTATCTCTCATTTTGTCTATCTGTCTGTCTATTTATATGTCTATCTATATATCTCTCTATCTATTTATCTATCTACCTGTCTATATATCTATCTATGTATCTGGCTATTTGTATATCTGTCTATTTGTCTATCTATCTATCTATCTGCATCCCTATCTGTCAATCTGTCTATCTATCTATATGTTTATCTATTTATGCATCTATCTATGTATTTGTCTATTTATGTATCTATCTATCTATCTTTCTGTGTATCTTCTTACCTATCTATATATCTCTCTATCTTTTTGTCTATGTATGTATTTGTCAATCTAACAATTTACAAATCTATGTATTTGTGTATCTTTCTATTTGTCTATCTGTCTAACTATCAAACATTATAACTACATTTATGTCTAACTATCTATCTGTGTTTCTATCCATTAATCTATTAGTCATCTGTCTATCTTTCTATTTATATATATGTCAATCTGTCAATCTTTCTATCTCTTTATCTATCTATATACCTATCTATTTATATCTATATCTATATATCTGCATTTTTTTTCTATCTATATATCTATTTGTCTATCTGCGTATCTGCCTAAATATGTATGTATCTATCTTTATATATATCTAGTTATTCATATATATTTTTATATGTTAATCTCTCTATCTCTTTATCTCTCTATCTATCTATTTGGAAATCTTCTATTTGTCTATCTGTTTATCTTTTTATCTATCTATCTAAATGTCTATCTATCTATATATTTGTCTATCTATCTAACTGCCTATTTGTGTTTATATCTATCTGTGTTATATGTCTATATGTCTATCTATCTGCCTATTAGTCTGTTAGCATGTCAGTCTGTTAGTCTATTAGTTTGCATGTCTATTAGTTTATTAGTTTGCCAGTCTATTAGTCTATCTATCTATCTTTCATTCTGTCTGTCTTTTTGTCTATCTATTTTTGTATGTGTCTCTCTTTCTTTCCCTCTATCTTTCTATTTCTTTCGCTCTCTATCTATATATCTCTTTATCTATCTTTCTATATCTATTTTTCCCTATCTCTTTATCTTTCTACCTACTTACCTACCTACCTAGATATCTACCTATCTTGCTATCTATCTATCAATTTGTCAACCTATCTATCAGTATACCTACTATCTATCTATCTATTTGCCTATCTCTATATATATCTTTTTATCTCTGTGTCTCTCTGTATATATTTATGTATATCTATCTATTTATTTAATTATTTGTCTATTTGTCATCCTATATGTCTATCAATCTGTATGTCTGTCTATCTATCTATTTATAAATCTATCTATCTATTTATCTGCCTATCTATCTAATTATCAATCTATCTATATGTCTATCTATTTGTCTATCAATTTGTCTACAATGTATCTTTCTATTTGTCTATCAATTTATCTTAAATCAATCTATATATATATATATCTGTCTATCTGTCAGTCTATCTATTTTTCTATATGCCTATTTATTTGTGAATCTATCTTTCTATATTTTTGTCTACCTATTTGTCAGTTAGTAGGAGACTCAGTCTATGTATCAGTTAGTCTTTGTCTATCCATTTGTTTGTTTATCTTTCTATCTTTCTACTCAACTATATATAAGCTTGACTGTCTATTTTTTTAACTATTTGTCTGCCTGACTATTTTTCTACCTGACTATCTATCGGCTTGTGTGTTGATCTATCTATTTGTCTATCTGTTATTCAATCTTTTTGTGTGTCAGTTTGTCTTTCTTTCTATCTATCTTTCTATCTACCTTTTGTCTATATATTAGTCTATCTATTAGTCAATATTTCTATTTTTCAGTCTATTAGTCTGTTTGTTAGCTAGTCTATTAGTCATTTAGTCTTTTAGTCTATTAATTTGTCAGTCTACTAGTCAGTCAATCAATTAGTCAGTCTATCAATCAATTAGTCAGTCTATTAGTCAATTAGTCAGTCAGTCATTTAGTATGTCTATTTATCTATCGACGTGTCTATCTATCTATTCGTCTATATGTCTATCTTTCTATATCTATATTTCTCTGTCTCTATATCTCTCTATCATTCCATCTCTATATCTCTTTATCTGACTATCTATCTATCTTTCTATATCTCTATCTCTATATCTCTTTATCTCACTATCTATCTATATCTCTATCTATCTATTTATCAATCGCTTTATCTCTATTTCTCTTTATCTATATGTTTCTTTCTTTTTGCCTCTATCTATCTATCACTTTATCTTTCTATCTCTCTATCTCCCATTCTATCTCTCGCTATCTATCTTTCTCTTTATCTCTCCATCTCCTTGTCTATCTCTCAATCTCTCAATCTCTCTATTTCTTTATATCTCTATCTCATTTTCTCTCAATCTTATAACCTCACTATCTCTCAATCTTAAACCTACCTACCTACGTACCTATCTCCATACCTACCTAGCTATCTATCTATCTCTCTATCTACCTACATACCTATATATCTATCTATCTATTTTTTGTCTTTCTATTTTCACTCTCCCCGTCCCTCTATCTATCCTCTATCTCTGTGTCTGTTTCTATCTATCATTCTATCTCTCTATCTTTCAATCTATCTATCTAACTAACTATCTGTATATCTGACTATCTGTCTATTTTAGCTATAGGTCCTATATGTCTATATGTTAGTCTCTCAATCTCTCTATTTGTTTATCTATCTATCTATTTGTCCTATATAACTATGTCTATCCTTATTTTCTATCTGAGTAATCTATCGAATTAATTTGTCTATCTAGCTATCATACATCTTATATATCTAATCTTACTAATCTGTCTACTTACCTATCAATCTATCTGTTTATCTTATTATCTCTTTATATTTTCTTGACTACCTATCATTAGTTTTTTGTTTGTCTATATGTCTTTTCGCCTGACAATATATATGCTTTAATACTTGTGTTCCTGTCTATTTTTCTGCCTGACCTTTTGTATACCTGACTATCTATCTGCCTATCTATCTATTTGTTTGTCTATTTGTTTGTCAACATTTCTGGCTGTTATTCTATTTGTCTGTCTGTTTATTAGTCTGTATGTTAGTATATCTATTTTTATTCAATATGTCAGCCTATAAGTTTGCCAGGCTATCAGTCTATCAGACTACAAATCTATTAGTATGTTAGTCTATACCTCAGTCAATCAGTCAGTCAGTTAGTGAGTTAGTTATTCAGACTATCTATTTGTCTATCTATCTATTTGTCTATATGTCTATTCATCTAATTGTGTATCTTTATATCTGTGTATCTCTCTTTCTCTCTATCTCTCTATCTCTCTATCTACATCTATCTATATCCCACTATCTCTCTATCCCTATATCTCTCTATCTCTTTCTCTATCTA
>JAREIK010008947.1:5000-38168 GCA_029783825.1 Sapria himalayana | reverse complement strand
ATCTCTATTTATATGTCTTATATCTGTCTATCTATCTTTATATTTATATATCTATCAATCTGATTCTTTATTTCTCTATCTATATATATGTCTATATTTCTATCTATAAATTTATCTATCTTTCTATCTTACTACCTTTCTATATATATCTTTAATCTAACTATATATATATATCTTTCTCAATATCTTTTTCTCTAATGATATATCTATCTATCTTTCTATCTATCTTTCTATCTATTTATCTATTTATTAGTCTATCTATCTCTCCAATAATCTATCTATTTGTCTATTAATCTTCTAATCTATCTTTCTATTTATATTTCTATCAATCTACCAATCTATTTGTCTATCAAAAATGTCTATCAATCTATCTATAAATCTATCTATTAATTTGTCTATCAAAATATCTACCTATCTATTTATGTATCTATATTTCTTTCGTTATCTATCTATTTATTTATAAGCCTTTAAATATGTCTATCAATCTATATATAAATGTCTATCAATCTGTGTATCAATCTGTCTATCAATCTATCTATAAATCTTTCTATTAGTCTAATTATCTAAATGTTTATCTATCTGTATATCTATTTGTCTATTTATTAATCTTATATATTTATTTATCTATCTACCTATCTATCTATTTATCTATCTACCTATTTATCAATCAATCAATCAATCTATCTATCTTTCAATCAATGTGTCTATAAATGTGTCTATCAATCTGTCTATCAATCTATCTATCAATCTCTCTATCAAGCTGTTTATAAAATATGTATATTAATCTATTTATCAATCTATTTATCAATCAATCAATCTATCTATCTATCTATCTATATATCAATGAATATATCTGTCAATATATATTTCTTTTTATCTATCTACCAATCTACCTATCTATCTATCTAACCATTTATCTGCCTATATATTTATCTATCTATCTATCCTCTATTTATCTATCTATATATGTATCAATCTATCTTTCTATCTATCTGTCTATATATTTATTTATCTATCTATCTTTATATCTGTCAATCTATTTATCTATTTATCTATTTGTCTATCTATCTGTATATCTATCTTTCTACTATATGTCTATATATCTATCTATCTATCTATTTACCTATCTATCTATCTGTCTATAAATCTATGAATCTATTTGTTTATCTATCTACCTATCTAAATATTTTTCTATCTTTTTATATATATACCTATCTATCTATGTATCTATTTATATATCAATCTATTTATCAAATATCTATCTATCAATCAATTTAAGAATCTGTCTATCAATTTATCTATCAATCTAATTATAAATATATCTATCTATCTATCTAAATACCTTTCTCTCTATCAATATGTTTATATATCTGCCTATGTATCTATCTAGTAACTATCTATCTATCTAATCTATATATTTGTCTATCTATCTATTTATATATAAATCTATCTATCCTTCAATATATCCGAATTTCAAATTTTTAATTTATCCGACTATATATCTATCTCTTAATATATCTCTCTATCTATCTATCTATGTGTATAATTATAAGTCTAACAATATAACTATCTATCTATCTAACTATTTATCTATCTTTCTATCTATCTATCTACATATCTATCTATCTATCTAAATATCTATCTATCTAAATATCTATCTATCTTTATGTTTATCGATCAATCTAACTATATGTCTATTGATAATCTATAAATCCATCTATCTATTTGTCTATCTATCTATCTAAGTAATTATCTATTAGATTATTAATCAATCAATCTATTTGTCTATCTTTCTAACTATCTAACTATCTATCTTTCTATATAACTATTTGTCTATCTATATGCGTATCTATCTGTCTATAAATTTGTCTATCTAACTATCTATCTATATGTATATGTATATATCGACCTATTTATCTATTTGTCTACTATTTGTTGATCATTCATTTAATCTTTCTTACTATCTATCTATCTATCTATTAGTCTATAAATCTGTATATCTATGTATCTATCTTTTTGTCTAACTATCTAAGCATCTATATGTCAATCTATCTTTCTATCTATCTGTCTATAAATCAATCAATCTATCTATCTATCAGTATTTCTATATATCTCTCTATCTATCTGTATATCTATCAATTTGTCTATTTATCTGAATATATATCTGTCTTTTTCTATGTCTGTATAACTATCTAAATAGCTATCTATCTATTTATCAATCTATCAATCTATAAGTCTATCTATCTGTCGATCATTCTTTTTATCAATCAATCAATCTATCTATTAATTAATCTATTTATATATTTATTTGTCTTTCTTTTAGTCTAACTATCAATGTAACTATCTATCTATCTATTTATCAATTTATCTATCTATCTGTCTATCGATTTCTCTATCTATCTATCTATTTATCTGTTTATCTATCTTTCAATTTGTCTATATATTTGTCTAATTATCTATCAATCTATCTTTGTATATATCTATCTATCTGTTAGTTTATTTATCTATATATCTAGCTATCTATCTGTATATCTATCTATTTGTTTATCAATCTGTCTATCTATTTGTCTATTTTCTATATATCTATTTATATATCAATTTATCTATCCATCTACCTTTATAATTATATATTTATCTTTCTTTCTATCTCTTTATCTATATATATATATATATAACTATCTATCTATCTATCAATATTTTCATCATTCTTTTTATCTTTATATCTATATATATGTCTATCTATTTATATATCTATCTATCTATATTTTTTTAACTATCTTTCTATTTATCAATTTATTTACACATAGATTTACATATAAATAGACAAATAGATAAATATATAGATAAACAGATATATAGATAGATAAATAGATAGAAAGATTGATAGATAGAAAGATAAATAGATATATATATATATATATATATATATATATATATATCTATTTATCTTTCTATCTATCAATCTTTCTATCTATTTATCTATCTATTTATCTATCTATTTATCTGTTTATCTATATATTTATCTATTTGTCTATTTATATGTAAATCTATGTGTAAATATATATCTATCTTTATATCTATCTCTCTATCTGTCAATCTAGATATCTATTTATCTATATATCTTTCTATCTTTCTATCTATTTGTATTTTTATCTATTTTATATCTATCTATCAATATATCTTTTTAACTATCTTTCTTTCTATTTGTATATTTATTTATCAATCAATCTTTCTGTATATGTATCAGCTTATCAATCAATCTATCTATCTCTCTATCTTTGTATCTGTCTATCTATCTATCGTTTATCTGTATATAAATAAGTCTATCTATCTGTCTATTTATTTGTCTATTAGTCTATCAATCTATCTATCTGACTATCTATCAATATATCTATATAATTATCAATCAATCGAAAAATTTTTCTACCCATATGTTTATATATAAATCATTGTTTATATAGGTCTATATGTTAGTTTGTTTGTCTATCTATCTATATATCTATTTATCTGTCTATCTATCTATTTGTCTAACTATCATATATCTATCTGTCTGTTTATCTATCTATCTGTCTATTATTTTATCTATCTATCTGTCATCTATCTAGCTATCAATATGTTTAAATATTTGTCTATCAATATTTATATCTAACTATTTATCTATCTATCTTTCTAACTATCTATCTATATGTCATCTATATATCTATATATTTATGTATATGTCTATCTATTTGTCTATCTATCTATCTATCTAACTATTTAACTATCTATCTGTCTCTCTATCTGTCTATCTATCTATTTATCTATTTGTATATATATCAAGCTATCTTTTTTTCTAATAAACTTTCATACTATCTGTCTATCTAATCATTTATCTATCTATCTTTTTATAAATCTATAAATCTATCTAACTATTTATCTATCAATCTATTTATCAATCTATCAATCAATCAATCCATATAATAGTCTATCTATTTATATATCTATCATTTGCTTATCAATTTGTCTATAAATTTATCTATCAATCTTGTATAAATCTATTTATCAATATGTCTATGTATTTATCTATCTATTTATCTATCTATCCATCTATCAATATATCTATCTATCTATCTATCTATCTATCTTTTTTCATTTCTTTATAAATGTCTATCTATCTCTCTATGTATCTATCTATTTGTTTGTCTATCGATATTTTTCTCTATTTTTATGTTTATTTGTCTGTGTATCTCTGTCTTTCTAATTATCTATCTACCTATCTACCTATATATCTATCTATCTATCTATATATCTATCTGTGTGTCTATTTATCTATCTATATGTCTACCTAACTATACATCTATCAATCAATCGATTTATCTATATTTATATCAATATATCTATCTAACTCTGTATCTATCTATCTATATATCTATTAATCTATCGGTCTATCTGTCTGTCTGTCTATCTTTCTTTCTATGTATATGTCTAATAATTTGTCTATCAATCAGTCTATCTAACTATCTATCTATCTAATTATCTATCTATCTATCTAACTATATATATATATATATATTGCTATCTATCTACTTGTCATCTATATATTTATATATCTATATGTCTTAACTATATATCTATGTAACTATCTATCTATTTATTTGTTAATCTATCATTCTATATATCAATTTATCAATCAATGAATATATATATATATATATATATATATGCATCTATCTTTCTGTATATCTACCCATCTATGGATATATATATATATATATATATATATATATGTCTATCTATCTATCTATGTATAAATCTATCTATCGATCTATGTATCTATCTATCTATCAATCTATCTATTTATCTATCTATCTAATGATCATTCAATCTATTTGTCTATATATTTATTTATATATTTGTCTATCTATATATTTATTTATCAGTTATTCAATTTCTCTTTCTATCTAATTATAAATTTTTCTATAATTTTGTCTATCAAAATATCTATATATCTATCACTCTATTTTTCTATCAATCTATCTATCTATCTTTTTGTCTATCTATATATCTATCTATATGTCTATCTGTCTACCTTAACTCTATATAACTTTTTGTCATTCTATCTACCTATCTATATATTAAGCTATCTTTCTCTCTCTATCTATTTATCAATCTATCTATCTATTTGTCTTTCTAACTATTTATATATCTCTTTATTTATTTATCTATTTGTCTATTTATCTATCTATCTATTTATCTATCTTTCTAATAATCTAAGAATCTATCAATCTATCAGTTTATCTATCTATTTATCTGTATTTCTAATAATCAATCAATCATTCAATTTATTAGTCTATCTATCTATCAATCTTTCTATTTATATATCTAATTATCTATGAATGTATCTATCTATCATTCAATCAATCAATCTATGTGTCAATCAATCAATATATCTATCTATCAGTTTATCAATGTGTCTGTAAAGCAAGCAATCAAACTCTCTATCACTCTACCTATCAATATTTATTTGAATCTATTTATCTATTTGTCTATCTATCTATGTATCTATCTATCTTTTAATCCATATATCAATCCATTTATCAATCTATCAATCTATATGTCTAACTATCTATATGTGTTTGTCTGTCTATCTATCTATCTATTTATTTGTATAATTGACTATCTGTCTATCTTTTTATGTGTCTATCTGTCTATCTATCTCTCTATCTATCTATCTATCAACTATGTATCTATGTATCTATGTATCTATCTGTCTATCAAATTATCTATATATCTATCTGTCTATCTATCTATATAGCTATCTATCTATAAATATGTATTTCAAATTATTTATCTGTCTGTCTATGCGTCTTTCTATCAACCTGTCTATCAATCTATCAAATTATCTATCTATCTTGTATCTGTCTAATAATCTTTCAATCTATCTGTCTAATAATCTTTCAATCTATCTATCGATCTATCTATTTATTTATTTGTCAATCAATTTGTCTTTCTATATATCTATAATTCTATCTATAAATTTTCTATCAATCTATCTGTCTATCACACTATTTGTATATATATATCTATCTATTTTTCTATATATATATATATATATATATATATCAAAATGTCAATTTATCTATTTAACAATCTATATATCTTCTTGTCAATCTATCTACCTATCTATCTATCATTTTATATATCTATCTATTTTTATATCTATCTATATATCTATCTATCTATTTATTCATCTATCTATCTATCTATTCATCTATCTATGTATTTATCTATATTTCTAAAAATCTATTAATCTATCAGTCTATCAATCTATCAATCTATCAATCTATTGTTTATAAATTTTTATATAAATCAATCAATCTATCTATCAATATTTCTTTTAATATATATATATATCTATTTGTCTATCTTTCTATGCATTTAACTTTCTATCAATCATTGTATAAATCTGTCTATCTATTTGTCTAACTAACAATCTATCTATCTATCTAACTAACAATCTATCTATCTATCTATCTATCTATTTTTCTTTGTATTTGTATAATTGTCTATTTATCTATCTTTATGGCTATATATATATGTCTATCTATCTGTCTATCTATATATATTTCAGTCTATCTATTAATGTATATATCTATTTGTATATCTATCTATCTATCTATCAATCAATTTAACAATCTCTCTATCTATCTATCCATATATTTATATATTTTGTGTCTGTCTATCTATCTGTATGCATGTTCGTTTATCTATCTGACGGGTTATCTATCCATTTGTTTATCTATCTGTCTATACATGTGTCTTTCTATGTGTCTATTTGTATGTCTTTCTATATGTCTATCTATCTATCTATATAATATTCTCTATATCTATATTTCTATTTGCCTATCAATCTATCTATATAATATTCTCTATATCTGAATTTCTATTTGCCTATCAATCTGTCTATCTATTTTCTATAAATCTGTCAAAGAATCTATCTATCAATCTATCAATCTCTCAATCAATAAATCAATCTATCTATCCATCTATCCATCTATCTATCTAAATGTATATCTATTTGTCTATCTATCATACTATCTATTTGTCTTTGAATGTGACTTTCTATCTGTCTATCAATCTATCAATCTATATTTCTATCAAATTTTTTATCAATCTATCTTTCAATTTTTCTATCAACCTAACTTTCAATCTATGTATAAATTTGTCTATCAATGTGTTTATCTAATTGTCTTTGAGTCTATCCATCAATATATCTATCTATCTATATATCTTTCTATCTACTTATCTATCTTTATGTCTATCTATGTTTCTATCTCTCTATCTATCTATTTGGGCTATCTATATACCAATCTATCTATCATCTATATGTCTATCTAATTTTCTATCTATTTGTCAATCTATTTATTTATCTATTTATGTATCTATCTTTCGATCTTTCTATCTATCTATATATCTATATGTCTGTCTATCTGTCAATCTATTTGTCTATCTATCTATCTATACTATCTGTTCATCAATCTATCTATCTATCTATCAATGTGTTTATATATCTGTTTATCAATTTGTCTATCTATCTATCTATCTATTTGTCTATCAATCTATATTTCAATATATCTATCAATCTATCTTTCCATCTGTCTATCAATCTGACTATCTATCTGTTTTATTATCTTTCGTTGAGTCTATCTATCAATAATTCAATCTAACTATCTATCATCTTTCTTTTTTTCTATCTGCTTATCTACCTATTTGTCTATGTATTTGTCTATGTATCTATTTATCTATCTATGTATCTGTCTTTTTATTTATTTATCTATATATCTATCCATCTATCTATCTATATATCTTTCTACCAATTTATCTATCTATCAATATGTCTATGTATCTGTCAATTTATTTGGCATGCTATCAGTCTATCTATTTGTATATCTATCTATCTATCTATCTGTCTATCTATCTATCTATCTATCTATCTTCTATCTTCTAATCTGCCTATATGTCAATCTATCTATCTATCTATCTATGTATCTATCAATCTATCTATCTATATTTCTATCTGTCAATCTATTTGTCTATGTATCTGTCTATCTTTCTATCTATGTATCTGTCTATGTATCTATTTATTTATCTGTCTATGAATTTGTTTATTAATCTATCCATCTATCTATCTATCAATCTTTCTACCATTCTATCTGTCTATCTATATGTCTATGATTTCATCTATCTATTTGTGAATCTATAATTTTATCTATATATATATATTTCTATCTTTCTATCTATCTGTCTATATTTCTATCAATCTATATGTTTATCAATTTGTCTATCTATTTGAATATCTATATGATCTATCTATGTGGCTATATAACTTTTTTATCTATATATCTATATATCTGTCTATTTATTTATTTCTCTAAGTATATATTTATTTATCTACCTATTTATCAATCTGTCAATCTATCTATCAATCTATCAATATGTCTATAATTTTTTCAATCAATCTCTTTATCAATCAATCAATCAATCTATCTATCTATCTATCTTAATATATGTATCTATCTATCTATTTGTCTATCTATCTGTCAATCTATCTATCTATTTATTTTTCTATTTATCAAACTATCTATGTATCTATTTAACTATCTATGTACTTGTCTTTCTATCTATATATCTATCTATCTATATATCTATCTATCTATCCATCTATCTATCTATATATCTTTCTACCAATTTATCTATCTATCAATATGTCAATGTATCTGTCAATTTATTTGTCACGCTATCAGTCTATCTATATGTATATCTATTGTCTATCTATATGTCTATCTATCTATCTATCTTTCTATCTTCTTATCTTCCTATATGTCAATCAATCTATCTATCTATGTGTATCTGTCAATCTATTTATCTATATTTCTATCTCTCAATCTATTTGTCTATGTATCTGTCTATCTTTCTATCTATGTATCTGTGTATGTATCTATTTATTTATCTGTCTATGAATTTGTCTATTAATCTATCTATCCATCTATCTATCTATCAATCTTTCTACCATTCTATCAGTCTATCTATATGTCTATGATTTTGTTTATCTATTTGTGAATCTATAATTTTATCTATATATATATATATTTTTATCTTTCTATCTACCTGTCTATATTTTTATCAATCTATATGTTTATCAATTTGTCTATCTATTTGAATATCTATATTATCTATCTATGTGTCTATATAACTTTTTTTATCTATATATCTATATATCTGTCTATTTATCTATCTCTCTAAGTTTATATTTATTTATCTATCTATTTATCAATCTGTCAATCTATCTATCTATCAATATGTCTATAAATTTTTCAATCAATCTTTTTATCAATCAATCTATCTATCTATCTGTGTATCAATCAATCAATCTATCTATCTATCTTAATATATGTATGTATGTATGTATCTATCTGTCTATCTATCTGTCTATCTATCTATCTATTTATTTTTCTATTTATCAAACTATCTATGTATCTATTTAACTATCTATGTACCTGTCTTTCTATCTATATATCTATCTATCTATCCATCTATCTATCTATATATCTTTCTACCAATTTATCTATCTATCAATATGTCAATGTATCTGTCAATTTATTTGTCACGCTATCAGTCTATCTATATGTATATCTATTTGTCTATCTATATGTCTATCTATCTATCTATCTTTCTATCTTCTTATCTTCCTATATGTCAATCAATCTATCTATCTATGTGTATCTGTCAATCTATTTATCTATATTTCTATCTCTCAATCTATTTTTCTATGTATCTGTCTATCTTTCTATCTATGTATCTGTGTATGTATCTATTTATTTATCAGTCTATGAATTTGTCTATTAATCTATCTATCCATCTATCCATCTATCAATCTTTCTACCATTCTTTCCGTCTATCTATATGTCTATGATTTTGTCTATTTATTTGTGAATCTATAATTTTATCTATATATATATATTTTTATCTTTCTATCTATATGTCTATATTTTTATCAATATATATGTTTCTCAATTTGTCTATCTATTTGAATATCTATATGATCTATCTATGTGTCTATATAACTTTTTTTATCTATATATCTATATATCTGTCTATTTATCTATCTCTCTAAGTATATATTTATTTATCTATCTATTTATCAATCTGTCAATCTATCTATCTATCAATATGTCTATAAATTTTTCAATCAATCTCTTTATCAATCTATCTATCTATTTGTGTATCAATCAATCTATCTATCTTAATATAAGTATCTATCTATCTATCATTGTATCTGTTAATCTGGCTGTCTATCTATCTGTCTATCTATTTTTCTATTTATCTTACTATCTATCTATCCTGTATCTATCTATCTATTTATTTATCTAACTATCTATCTATCTATTTATTTATCTCACTAACTATCTGTCTGTCTATCTATCTATCTCTCTATCTATCTTTCTATTTGTCAATATATCTAGCTATCTAAGTATATATTTGTTTATCTATCTGTCTATCTATTTGTAAATCTATATGTCTATCTAATTATCTATCTATCTATATGTCTATCTATCTATCTATCTATCAATCTGTCTGTCTGTCTATCTATCAATCTATCTAACTATATTACTTTATATCTATTTATCACTCTATCTATTTATCTAACTATTTGTCTATCTATTTATCAAACTATCTCTATATCTATCTATCTATATTTGTCTATCTTTTTGTCTATCAATCTGTCTATCAATCTATTAATTAATCTCCTTATCAATTTTGTTTAATAACATGTCTATCTATCTATCTTTTTGTTTATCTATCTTTCTATCTATCTATCTATCTATGTATATATCAATCTGTCTATCTTTTTATCTACTAAAATGTCTATAATATATCAATTAATGTATCTATAAATCTACTTATTTATTTGCCTATCAATTTGTATATCTATTTATGTATCAATCAATCTATCCATATATCTATCTAACTAGCTATCTATCCATCTATTTATCTCTCTATATATCTATCAATCTTTCTCTATATATCTATCTATCTATCTATATTTCTATCTATCTGTCTATCTATATTTCTATTTATCTATCTATCTATATGGCTATCTTATTGTCTATCTTTCTATATTTCTTTATGTTTATCTATATGTTTATCTATCTATCTTTCTATTATAAATAAATATATATATATATATATATATATATATATATATTTGTTTATCTATCTAATTATCTATCTATCAGTCTATCTATATGTCTATCTATCTAACTATCTATATATCTATTTGGTTATGTATCTATCTATCAATCTATCTAGTATTATGTCAAAATATCTATCTAGCAATCTCTCTATCTATCTGTATATCAATCAGTCTATCAAACTATCTATCAATATGTCTATCACTCTATCAATAAATCTATCTATCAACTTGACTACTAATCTTTTTATAAATTAATCTATCTATCTATCTATCTGTCTATTAATCTATCTATTTATTTATCTATCTATCTATATTTTTATCTACATTCTATCTATCTATCTATTTATCTTTCTGTCTATCTATCTTTTTGTGTATCTTTTTCTCTATGTGTCTATCTATCATCTATCTATATATTTATCTATTTGTCTATCTATCTGTCTATCTATCTATCTTTTAATAAGTCTATCTATCCATATATCTTTATCTCTATCTAACTTTCTATCTATTTGTTGATCTATCTATCTATCTTTCTTTCTTTCTAACTATCTTTATTTTTATGTATCTATCTATTTATCTATATATTTATATATCTATATGTCAATATCTTTATCTATCTATCTGCATATCTATCTATCTATATATGTCTCTATTTATGTATCTATTTATTTGTGTATCTATTCATTTATTAGTCTATCTTTCTTTCAATTAAATTTTCTATCTGTCTATCTATTTATTTATTTATCTATCTATTTGTCTATCCTTCAATCTATATATCAATATACCTTTCAATCAGTCTATCAATCAGGCTATCAATTTGTCTATCAACCTGTCTATCTATTTATCTATTTATCTTTTTGTATATCTATCTGTCTATCTATCTATCAATTTGTCTATCTATCTGTCTATGAATCATTCTATGAATCTCTCTATCTATATGTTTATCTATTTATTTATCTTTTATATCTATCTATCTGTCAATTTGTCTATTGATCTATCTGTCTATCTATCTATCTGTCTATTTATCTAACTATCTATCTATCAATCTCTCTATCTTTCTATCTACTATCTATCTTTTATATCTATATATCTGTCAGTTTGTCTATTGACCTGTCTATCTATCTATCTATTTATCTAACTATCTATCTATCTCTCTATCTATCTATCTATCTGTCTGTCTATCAACCTATCTATCTATTTGTCTATGAATCAATCAATCAATCTGTCTAATAATATATCTATCAACCTATCTATTAATCTATCTAAATTTGTCTATCAATATGTATATCAATTTGTTTTTCTATATATCAATCTTTTTTTTAATGTTTCTTTTATTCTTATAATAGCTCTTTCATTTGGTGGAGGAATACCATTGATATAAGCCAGCGTACTACCCTTTGCCCTTTTACACCCTTATGTTTAAAATAAAAAAAATAAAAAAGTTGGATAGTATCCTTTTTATTCTTATGTGTCAAATATAAAATTTGAATCTGATCTCCTAGTATGGAAACTGGTTGATCTTTCTATATGTCAGCACTTTATAATTTTTTGCTAGTGTACTCTTTAAACATTCTTCCTGCTTGCTTTTTCTATTATCTTAATAATATGTGTTATGTCTGATTATGCTTTCTGGTTGTACACTCAATCTACTAATGTTATTTGTCTGGTGTTGCATTCTAATTGTATATTCTGCGTACATCTTATCTTTATGTGTTCTACCTGCTTGATCTTTATGTCTATTTTCCTACTCTTTAATACCTGCACAGACCATAAACAACATCCAAACAAACCATTCCTATTTAACCTTGTTTCCTGGTAGCTTTCTGCAATATTTTCTGCTTAAGCAGCCTGTCTGCATAGTTTTTGCTACTACATCTCTTTAACACCCTCACTTTAATGTATCTATTTTTTCAAAAAAAGCCAGCAACAATATATATCTTTCTCCTCCTCTTCTTTGCGCATCATCTATGACCGTGACAATTGCAAGAGAAAATAATGTAAAATATAAGTTTGTAGTGATTTTTCCCACAATGATTCATCCAACAAGACATGCAAGAATCCCTCAGGACTAGGATACAAAAATCAATATCCCTGCAAATAGTTTCCTCTTACTGAAAATGATAATCTGCATAATGTTTTTTTCTCCCTAGAAGTTCTTAAACCCTCCATATGTAACAAGGGATAATCTTCATTATCCCTGTAGAAAATCTAAACATCAACGAATACAATCTAATTTATTACATCTTTAAGCTGTGTAAAAGTTAATGAAGTCTTACATATTTTAAATTTAAATTAAGCTACTCACAAATATTTTTTAAGTGTTAACTTTCCTAAATATAAGATATTATGTTTCGTCTAGTATAAGTATGCTTCTATATTTTGTAGGCATGTTATGTGTTTCGAAGTCCTGATCTTCTATTTTTCAACCTTTCTTAGCTAGCTTATCGGTTACTTGATTCACTTCTCTAGATATATGCATTATACTACAGTTTCATTCATGTAATAGTTGTATAATTTCATTTATATCATTTATATATTTCCAAAGCACCTTTTAACCATTAATGATACCTACTAATATTAGAGAATAAGTTTGTATTTGGATGTTCATTATTTTCTTATCTTTGCATATTTTTAAACTAAATAGGAGTGCCTAGATTTTAGATTGTATATAAGAATTAGCTTTCAATTTTCTAGTATTTGCCCAAATCATCTTGCCATCGGAATCACTTAAATTCTTCCACCTCCTGCTGCATCTATGTCTCTTTTAAAACTACCATCCGTATTGAATGTCATTTAGCCTTTAAAAGGTTTGTTCTAGCATAACCTGGTAAAGCTTGTTGATTTGGGCTTTTGATACCATAAGTGCTACTTATCTATATATTCTTTATTTTCTGAATAAGCTATAAGTTTTAAAGGATAAGCTTCTGAAATGCATTTTAATTCTTTTTAAATATCTCTTACTATATCTTCTTCATTCATTTCAACATTCTCAAATTTGCTGTTGTTTCTAGCTTTCCAAATACACCATATTATCAGTGGTGGAATGGAGTTATTGAGCCATTTGTATACTGAATCAAGAATTGGCTCCCTCATCCATTTAAAAATTCTATATTTGAGTATTTGATTTTTGTGCTTTATACTCATTTCTTTTTCAAATATTTCCCATATCTTTGAAGCTATCCTCCCTTGTGAAAGGAGATGATCCAGAGTTTCTATTGGAGTGATGTTAGAAAGGCTTTCGATAAAAATAAACATATTTTTGGCTGGTTATTGTTATTCCAACACCTTTCAAATAAACATATTTTAGGCTTTATATTACTAACCAGATTCTTGGCCGATTTTAAAGAAAATAAGTCTTATTCATTTATTTTCTATTTCCAACCATATTTAGTAAGTATAGAGTGGTTATACACCACTTCTTTTTGCTTTATAGTTTGTTCCAAATTTGAGATTCATTATAAATCAATTTTATCCTATTAGTATCCTTATTTGTTAGGTATTTTGCTCTAGAATATGATGCCCAGAGATTATTATTCTCTTTTATACTCCACATCTTTTACAGACCCATGCTTCAGCTATCTTCTCTAGCCTAGTGAAACCTAGACCCGCCTCTTCCTTTGAGTAGCAGAGGTCTTTCCATTTAATCCAATAAAGATTCAGTTTGCCATTTTTGTTACCCCAGAGAAAATTAGCCAATTCTACTTCAATTTTTTAAGAAAAATTCAGGCAGTTGCATAATCATTAGATTGTGCATTAGTCAATCAATCTGTATTTATTTCTACCCAAAGGACAATGCATATGTCTATCTATGTTTTTATCTATCCGTCTATCTAAAAGACTATGAATATATCAATTAATTAATCAATCAATCTTTATATCTATCTATTTGCTTGTTTTTTATCTATCTATTTATCTATCTATCTATCTATCTATACATCTATCAATCAATCTATCTATCTAAATATCTTTCTATCAATCTATCAAGCAATCTATCTATTTATCTATTCAATAAAATATTTATCAATATATCTATTAATTTGTCTGTCAATCAATAAATCTATCTATCTATCTAACTATCTAACTATCTATCTATCTTTATATCTATCTATCTATGTCTTTCTATATGTATATCTATATATTTATCTATCTATCTTTCTATTTGTTTAACTATTTGTCTATCTATCAACCTATCTATCTATTTATCTATCTATATATGTATATGTCTCTCTATTTGCCTATCTATCTCTTTATCTATCTATCTATCTATTTATCTATTTATCAATCAATCAATCTATCTATCTATCTATCTATTTATATATCTATCTATCGGTCTATCTATCTAACTATCTATATATCTTTCTGTCAATCTATATGTATATCTATCTATCTATCTTTCATTCTTTCTATCTATCTGTTTATCTGTCTATATATATATCTATCAATATATCTATCTTGTTTTCTATTTATCTATATATCTATAGGTCTATTAATCTGTCAATCTATCAATCAATCAATCTATCAATCTATCAATCTTTCTAATAATTTATCTATCAATTTATCTATTAATCTGTATAACTATATGTATATCATTTGTCTATTTATCTATCTATAAATCTTTCTATCAATCTATCTATCTATTTGTCTATCTATCTATAATTTTATCTACCATTCTATCTATCTAGCTATTTATTTGTCTATATACATGTCTATCTATCTTTATATCTATCTATATATCTATATATCTATATATCTATATATCTATATATCTATCTATATACCTAAATATCTGTATATCTATCTTTCTATCTATATGTCAATCTATCAATCTATCTATTTGTCTATCTATCTATTAGTCTATCTATATGTAAATCAATTAATCTATCTATATGTGTACCTATTTGTTTATCAATCTTTTAATCAATCAATCTATCTATTTGTCTATTTGTATATCTATCATTTTATCTATATATATATATATCTATCTATCTATCCATCTATCTTATTATCTATCTATCTATCTTTTTGTCTATGTATTTATATATTTAACTATTATGTATCTATCTATCTATTTATCTATTTATCTATCTATTTTTATTTCTGACTATCTATTTGTCTATTTATGTATCTATCTGTCTATCTATCTATCAATATTTATATCTATCTATTTATTTATTTGTCTATATATCTATCTCTCAATCTTTCTATATATATGTTTATATATCTATCTATCTATCTAGAAGTATATTTATTTGTATATCTATCTGACTATCTTTATGTCTATCTATCTATTAATCAAATAATTAATCTGTCTATCTATCTATTTGTCGATCTATCTGTGTATCTATCTTTCTATCTATCTGTATATCTAAGTGTCAATCTATCTTTTTATCTATCTATTTATTTATTTATATAAATATATATTTATTTAACTATCTCTCTATCTTTTTATCTATTTATTTATATCGATATGTTTATTTATTAGTCTATCTATCGGTCTATCTATAAGTATCTCTATCTCTCAATCAATCAATCAATCTATCTGTCTATATATTTGTCTATCTATTTATCTATCTATCTATTTGTCTATCTATCTATTTATCTATATATCAATCTATCTATCTATCTATCTGTCTATCTATCATTATATCTATATGTTTATCTATATATATATATATATATATATCTATTAGTCTATCTATCTATCTATCTATCTATCTATCTATCTTTTTATCTATCTATTTGTATCCATCAGTCTATCTATCAGTCTATCTATCAGTCAGTATATTAGTCTATCTTTCTATCTTTCTATTTGTATATCTATCTATCTATCTATTTTTGTATCTTTCTATCTATTTATCTATCTATCTATTTGTCCAATAATCTATCGATCTATTTGTATATCTTTCTATCTATACATATATTTATCTATCTATCTATTTAATTAAAAATCTTTCTATCACTCTATCTATCAAATAATCTATCTATCTATCTTTCATTCTATCTATCAATCTATCAATCTAACTATCTATCTATCTATCTAAATATCTATCTATCAGTCTATCTATCTATCTATCTATGTTTCTGTCTAACTATCTATCTGTCTATCTATCTATTTGTCAATTTATATGTCTCTAAATCTAACTATCTATCTGTTAATAAATATATCTATTAATCTGTCTCTCAATAATTTATCTATTTGTTTATTTATCTAACTATCAATTTGTCTAACTATCTATCTATGAATTTATCTATCAATCTATCCATCAATCTAACTATCTATCTAAATAAATATCTTTCTATATGCCTATCTTTTTGTCTGTCTATCTATCTATCTATATTATCTAACAATCTATTTATATATCTATATTTCGGTCTATCTTTCTATTTATCTAGCTATATATCTGATTTGTATATCTATATATCAATCTGTCTATATATATATAACTATCTATCTATATATCTCTCTATATAAATATCTATCTATCTATTTATCTATATGACTATCTTTCTGTCTATCTATCTATCATTCTATTAAACTATCTATATATCTATCTATCTATCAATTTGTCTATCAATCAATCTATCTCTGTCTATCTATCTGTCTATCTATCTATCAATCAATCTATCTATCTTCTGTATATCAATCTATCAATATATCTATCGATCATTCTATTTATCTATCAATCTATATATTAATCTTTATATCAATCTTTATATCAATCTATCTATAAATCATTCTATCAAGCTGTCCATCTAAATGTCTATACTATCTGTATATCTATTTGTCTATATATTTGTCTATGAATCTTTTTATGAATCTGCCTATCTATATGTCTGTCTATCTTATCTATCTATCTATATTTCTATCTGTCTTTTTGATTATCTGGCTATCTATTTTTATATCTATCTGTCATTCAATCTATCTATATATCTGATTATTAATTTGTCTATCTATCTATATATTAATTTTTCTATCAATCTAAGTTTCAATCTATTTATAAATCTATCTATCAATATGTCTATCTATATGTTTATTTATATATCGATATGTCTATGAATCTATCTATGAATCTATCTATCTAGCTTTTTATTTATCTATCTATCTATCTAATTATCTATCTTTCTTTATATCTTTCAATCTGTATGTGTATCTATCTATGTGTCTATCTATTTATATATATATATCTATCTATCAGTCTATGTATCTGTCTATCTATGTGTCTATTTATTAGTTTCACTAAGTTTCTATCTTGTTAACTATCTATATCTTTATTTATATGTTTATCAATTTGTATATCTATTTGTCTATCTATCTATCTATCAATTTTTCTATCTATCTATCTATCTATCTATATGTTAATCTATCTATCTATTTATCTTTCTATATATCTTTATATCTATCTATCTATCTTTCTGTTTATCAATCATTCTATCAATTTGTCTATCAAATTGTCTTTCAATCTGTCTATCAATTTATCTTTCAATCTGTCTATCAATCGTTCTATCAATTTTTCTATCAATTTTTCTATCAATTTTTCTATCAATTTTTCTATCAATCTATCATTCTATTTATCCATTTGTCTATAAATCTATCTATCTATCTGTCTATCTATATATCTATCTATCAACTATCTATTTATTTATCTATCTGTCTATCTCTCTATCTATCTTTTTTTTCAATCTATATGTTATTTTTTTATTTATCAATATATCTTTCATTCTATCTATCAATTTGTCTATCGATCTATTTATGAATATCTTTATCAATCTTTATATCAAACTGTATAAATATCTATCTAACTACCTGTCTATCTATATATTTATCTATCTATTTTTTTATTTGTTTGTTTGTATGTCTATCTATCTATTTGTAAGTATGTCTGTCTATCTATATGTATGCATGCCTGCCTGACTATCTCCCTACCTAACTGGCTATCTGTCTATCTATATGACTGTCTATCTCTATATCTACATATCTATCTATATTTTTATCTGTTTATTTTTCCAACTTTATATATGTCGATCTATTTGTCTATCTTTCTATACAATCTATCTGTCTATCTATCTTTACAATCTATCTTTCTAACTAACTAACTAACTAACAATCTATCTATCTATACAATCTATCTGTCTATCTAACTAACTAACTATCTATGTATCTATGTCTGTCTATCTTTTTGTCAATCTATCTTTTTATCTATATGGCTATTTATCTTTTATTTATCTATCTATATATTTATTTGTATCTATCTATCTATATGTTTATCTATATGTCTATCTTTCTTTTGTTTCTCTATATTCTGCATGTCTATCTTTCTGTCTATCTTTATGTCTATCTATCTGTCTATATATCTATCTATTTATCTATCTATCTATCTATATGTATGTCTGTGCATCTATCTATCTATCTATCTTTCTATCGATCGATTGATCTATCTATCTATATGTCTATCTTCATTTATATCTATTTATCTATATATCTATATGTCTATATATCTATATATCTTTCTATCTATCTAGTTGTCTATCTATTTTCTATCAATCTATCTATCTATCTATCAATCTATCTATCAGTCTGTCTATCTGTCTATTGATTTTTCTATCTATTTATATATCTCTCTATATATTTATCTATCTATCTATTTATATATCTATCTTTATGTCTATATATATATATATATATATATATATATGTCTAACTATCATAATATCTATCTATTAGTCTTTCTATTTCTCTACCTATCTATATATCAATCTACCTATCTATCTATCTATCTAAAATTCTATCGATCTCTCCATCTTTCTATCTGTCTATCTATATATTTATATATCTATCTATCTATTTGTATATCATTTTGTTTATCTATTTTTCTATTAATCTGTCAATCATTTAGTCTATTAATCATTTTATATATATCTATCTATCTAGCTGTCTATCTATTTTCTATCATTCAATCAATCAATTAATCTATCTATCTATTTGTCTATCTGTTTGTCTATCTATATTTCTATCTATTTCTTTATCTTCCTATATATTTATCTATCTATATATCTATTTTTCTGTCTATCTAATATATATATATATATATATATATCTATCACCCTATCTATCTAATAGCCTTTCTATTTATTTATCTATTTATATATCTATCTCTCTATTTAAAATTCTGTCGATCTCTCTGTTGTTCTATCTGTCTATATATCTATCTATCTTTTTGTATATCTATCTATCTATCTATTTGTCTATCAAACTCTCTATCAAATCATCTATTAATTTTTCTATCAATTTGTCTATCATTCTATTTAACAATCAATTAATCTCTCTATCTATCTATCTATTTATCTATTAATCAATCAATGAATCAATCAATTTATCTTTCTATTTATTTATATAAATATATATAAATCTTTATATCTATTTAATTGTCTATCTATATATCCATTACAAAAAAAACCAACATAGCTAGGGAAATATCACCAACTATTTGTACTTATTTCGTCATTAAAATAGAATAGCGATGGATTTACAATAAAAATTATTCCATGCTAAAGTGCTCATCACAAAATATTAAAGAGAAAAAAAATTCCTTAGCAATCTTTTGAATGACGAACATTCCATAACTAATTATATTTTTTACCTTGCTAATTTTGATTGTAATTAAGATTAGTAATTAATTTTTTTGACTGAATATATATCGAAAATCCCTAGCTAAATTAGAGAGAAAAATATCTAGTCAATTCATTCCAAAACTATTTTTACAATTTTATTTTTTTACAAAATATTTGATGAAAAATTTTTAAATTTTTATATTAAATTGAATAAAAACATATACTATAAACCATTTTTTATAATTAAAAAAGAGCTAAAGTAGTTCAGAAATTATTCTGATACAATAGTTATATAGTTAAAATAAAAACATAACATAGGTATAAAATTATTTAAACCTAAATCATCATCCTCATTATTAGCGGGTACATTTATGCTAGCCTTTCCTATAAGGTTTCTCTGATGGAACTTGGTATGTTATATCTCACGTCAAGTCAACTAACTACGACTTCATATAAGACATCTACTATTGCATTACATTCTTAATTTTTTCATCTCATAATTTACTTCTTTAATTTCTTGCATTTCTTTCTTCAAATGAAGCTAATATTATTTATAACTATTATTTCTTTTTTCTATGAGAAAAAATGAATTCTACCATGAATACCTCATCATTAATGACCTCGAACTAGCTAATTATAAAAACAAATGCATTTCAAAAGAAATAGTAATGCACACTTATGTGGCTGGTACATTATATATGAATGCCAATAGTAAATCATTTTCAGCCAGATGATTATGCAGCACTTTATAACTATGAAATTACAAAAAGAGAAATTCTACTATATGAAAATGACATGAAAACCAAATATAATACTACTCCAATTAAGTTGTTGCTGAACAAAGAATTTTCAAAACTATTTAATTTATGTTTTATAATTAGATTACAAACAAGCATATTAGGTTCGTGATGTACATCAAAGGATGATATGCCATAGGTTCGAGACTTAACATATATAAATTATATAATTTTTAAGAATAAGATTGTTGAGATATGAATATCACCCAAATTTCAATCAAAATAGGAGCCTTGCTCACTAGATTGTTGTTTACTTAGATTACAAAAAAACATACACATTAATATTTACACAAATTAGAATTAGAACATACACATCTGGTTCAATAATTTGATAATGAGATATTACCAACTAGTCGCCTATAAATAAAGGGTGAACATAAACAAAGAGCCACAAAAAAATAAAAAAAAACAACTGATAGATTAATTCAACTGTGTATTTTACATTCAAAGGAATAAGAAACACATAAAAGTTATATGAGGAATGAGGGAATAAAAAAACAAGCCTACATATTGCAATAGTAATGGCGAATGAAGTATGAGCAATCAAATTCAAGTAAAATGAGTTCTTCCAAACTTTTGAATTTTCACTAGCTAAATAATCCAAAAGCTAAAAAACAGAAAAAAATTGAATGGAGAGATCAACAACATACACAATATTAAACATTAAAAAACTACAATCATACAATACAATCAAATATAAAATCGCACCAGCCCACATCAATCCCTTGTGCATTTGTTCTCTACTTTCTCTGATCCTTAACCAAGCTTATATGCATTGATGGACATGTATAATTATATGAAAATATCAACCTGCCACATGTTTAATGCAAGAGTAAAGCAATCCAAAAATTTTAATAATAATATATATACACACACATTCATGCACACACACACACACGTGCACGCACTGGGGTGAACATACACATGCGTGAACACGCATGCACACATGAATTCACACAAACATGTGCACACACACACACACACACATGTATGTGTGTGTGTGTGTGGAAGATGTTGATTTAAATATCATATTTATGCAATGATTTAATTTTCCATGAACTCACACTTGTACTTAATTCCTATTAGGTTTAGCCCTAGTTCTTTTTTATTCTTATATCCAAGCAGTCTCACACTTCCTAATCGGTATATTAGGAGGTCTATATTAAACTATCATCACCATAAAATTGCATTCTTAATATTAATAGCCACTATAAAAAGAACATATTATGATTTCTAAGCTATCACTAGTATAATACACAGAAATTGGGGCCAAATATATTAATTACAGCAAAATCTTGCTGAATTGGAGGTGAAAGGTCGGCTCCAATACATATGACTTTGAAAAATGACACAGCATGCATAAACCTTAGCTTGACACAACACATACCCAATGAACAATACCCACATAAAAAACAAAAACACTAATAATTTATCCAACACCACATTCACATAAACTCTTGGCATTTTCAATTTTTAATGAAATCCCATCATTTTTAATCTAGTCGTTCCACTAAGCATTCAATTTAACAAGAACATGAAATAACAAGAATGATATTTCATTAATTAGAGATGCTACTTAGAGCAAAATAAAATAATAAAATATGCACCATGTGACATGAATGAGGTTGAGTTGTTCACCCACCTAGGATGCTTTTTAGATTAGACACTCCATTGAGTAGAGATAAAGTGGTATATCAAAACTACCTAGACTCTTTAGTCAATATAGATACCATTCATGAATATGAGAATCAAGGTGGGTCCCCCACCAAATTCAGTTCTCTCTCCTCTTGTCAGAGCCGAGATCGATGCAATAGTGGTGCCAAGATTTATCATACTTACATATTTAGAAAAGTAGTTGAGCTCCATAAGAGTCCATCATATTCAAACCATTAAGATATCCAATGAAGCACTGCTCAGAAGTGATCATCTTCTCATCCTTGAAAAAAAAATGCAACTTCTTCTTCTATAGCAAGTACTTGTCTGCATCAACTATTGTCCTACAACTAGCAGCTTGGGCCTCTTGCTAGAATGTACAGCAAAATTAGGCAAGAGAGATGAATAGTGCTGTCACACAGAGTAAATAAATCTCATTGACCCTGTTATGTTTTTTTAAACATGTATATGTATATATTTATATCATGTTTTATAGATTACATTCAAATTAGAAAATAATTATACTTTAGACACTATCTCACAAATTTACCAAATCTTTAAATTCCCAAGTAATATTTGGCAGCAAGACAAAATCATAATTACCTACCTTTCTCCATGAAGAAATCTTCTATTTCTTCAGTGTTAACACCAAAAGACCAATGGATATAAGTTTTTGTGTCAACAGAAACATGTGTCACACTTTTACTCTCTTTGGTATCGCCAACCACACTTGATACTATAATATCTATTTTGTTCCATCTGTCATTGACAATACAAGAGGATACCCGACATCTATATTTAACAAAATAAAGTAACAAATTAACAACCTTGACGACCCCACATAGAAATCCATTGTCGATCTGGTCAGCCTCCTTCACAAGCTTTCAAGGAGTGAGAAAAAAAAGTAATATATACGAACTAGGATTATTACTTTTATTTTGATCATTTCTTCTCGTAGCATCTACAACATGAACAACATTTTCTCATGAGAGCAAAAGCTTCATTAATCTTATCCACTAATAGATTATGTGTGATCAACCCATTTAACTTGATCTCCTTATTCAGGTACACATCTACCAATGATGGAAGATTTGATTTAGGTTTCCATCCTTTAAATAGAGATATTTCAATGATCATCCACCAAGAAGAAGAGAATAGAATGAAGATATATTTGGTTTCACTTTGGTACTCCTAATGTAATTGTTGGGCCCCATCCATCACAAAAGAACTCAAAGGCTATGGTGGTTATTCTTGAGTCTCTTACACATTTGAAAGTGTAATCGTTTCTTTCATGTATGATATTTTTGATTATCTTAAAAATATGAATTAGTCGCGTTGTGGTTTGGGTGGGTCAAAACTTTGGCTACCTCAATGCTTAGCTAACATATTTTGTATAGCTGTGTGGCCGAGTTCACTTTAACATGACATCCAAAGTGGATTACTATGTACTCGGCAAAGCTTGAGATGCCACAGTAGTGAAACTTGAGCTTTCCATTCATCTAGAAGTGAGTCTTTTGATCATAGTGCATCAAGCCTCATCGTTCTAATCTTAATACTTTGCATACATTTGCTTTTCTCAATTTTTATTTCTTGCCTGTCAATTTCAAAGTAGTGCTGACATTGTGAAAATGGGAAGTGCAGAAGACTTTGATCACATTTCGAATTCGTGGGCAGACTCACCTTCGTAAGATATGAATCCGAGCCTGTTATGTTATAATTCAATCAAACCACTCTCATCAAAACATATTTCTAATATAATCAAGAAAAAAATATAGTCATACAATGCAATCAAATATAAAATCACACTATCCCACATTAATCACTTGTGCATTTCTTCTCTACTTTCTGTGATCCTAACCAAGCTTATATGCACGGATGGACATGTATAACTATGTGAAAATACCAACCTCCTACATGTTTAATGCAAGTGTAAAACAATCTAAACACTTTAATAATAATAGAGAGTGGATTCGCAAATGCACAAGGGATTTGAAAATATAATCTCTTGTCACTTATGACCGGTACTTGTAATTAGTTTTATAGAGTGGATTCAAAATTGCCAACTCATTATAGTTAATATATTTCTTGCCGAGATAATGCTGATTTGGAAATAGAGCAACAGTCACAGGACATAAAAATACCACTAAACAAATTCTAACTATAATCCATGTCGCATATAAAAGATGATTTCTTCAACTGCACATTTGCCTTTAAGTGACACTGAATATTTGATCAATGTGCCCTATAATCAGAAGAATTCAAAAAAAAAACCTAGCTAAACAAGATGATGCCATCAATTGAATAGACTCAACAAATAATACATAAACTGATTATCAACTTGAAAAGCATTAAGATTCTTATAAACTCGATGATACATGAGTATTACATAGGAAATCTATTAGGTTATCGATCATGTTTAATATATTTTAATTTTATAATATTAATATTTTATTTATTTATTTATTATTTTAAGAATACAAATTTTATTTTAAATTTAATAATATTTATTATTTTATTTTTATTTTACTAAAATTATTTATGCAATAATTTAATTTTTAGAAATTTTACAAGGGGCAAAAATAAAACTTATTTTAAATCAACTTAGGCTCATAGAAATTTTTCAAAAGTGTTAATAGGGCTAAAAATAATTTTAAGTTTGTTTAGGACAAAAAAATATCATTAGAAATATTTTAAAAAACTTTTTTAAACCCTTAAAAACACCTAAAGTATTCTTTTAATAGGTACTTTTGAAAAGTTTTTATTATAACTCATGAAAAGTTTTTGGATGTAATTAAAACATCAATTTATTAATCCCTAAATATCAATTTAATTTATTTTAAATTTTAATGTAAAATATGATTTTTTAATAATTCAAATATTTCAAATCTTTTAATAATAATTTTTATAAATTTTATATAATCATTAATTTTTTTTAAAGTTTTATTAATATAAATATTTACTTGTTTATTTGTTAATTCGGATTTTTTGAAAACATATTTTTTTATAATCATAAAAAATAATGATTTTAGGTTTTTATTAATATATATGTTTGTGTATGTTCATATATTATTTCAAATATTTTTTAAAATGTTTATAATTATAAAATTAATTATTAAATGTATGTATTAATACAAATATTTAAAAATTGTTATTAATTAATTCAAAAAATATTTTGTATATTTTTAAAAATTTTATAATCATAAAAATAGGTATTTTAGTCTTTATTAATATAAATTTGTATTTTTATTTATATATTTTTGAAATTATTTATTTATAATATCCAATTTTTATAATTATATGAGGAAAAGGTGTCTTTCAAGAAGCTCTAATTTATAAACCATGAAAATCCTTTAATATACAAAAATTACATCGAATATTAAACACAAATAATATATAAAAAAATATAAGTATAGATTAGTGACGGAAATAATCCGCATCCAAAATAGATAGGGAAAGATTGCTAACTAAATGCAAATATTTTATGAAAATTATTATTTAATGACAAATAGTTTGCAATTAATATATAATCATCAACAAAATTTCTAGAAATTGTTTAGTGAGTGATTTTTTATCGAGCTAATGAGCTATGCAAAATCCATATCTAAAGTCATTGCTAAATTGCCGCAATTCTTTGTGACAAAATTTACGATAATATTAGCTAGGGGTATTTTTAAATCGAAAATTTTTATCTCTTATCCATCACAAATCCATCATAAATTTGAAATTCAATATAAAATCAAACATCTTTTTTTATTCCCTAGCTAATCAAATAAAAATTAGATAGTAAATATTTATCTAGCTTAATTTCCATAGATAAATAGACAATTTATTGTAGTGATCTATCTATCTATCTGACTGTCTATGTATCTTTCAATCAAATTATATATGTATCTTTGTATCAATCTGTCTATCTATCCTTTTTCTATCTATCCATCCATATATTGATCTGTCAATCAATCAATCAATTTATCTATCTATCTATCAATCTGTCTATCTATCTTTTATCTATTTATCTATCAATCTATTTATCTATTTGTCTTTATATTTATCTATCTATCTATCTGTTAGTCTATCTATCTATCTATCTGTTAGTCTATCTATTTTTCTATCTATCTATCTATATATCAATTTGTATATCTATCTATCAATCTATCTGCCTATCTATCTATCTATCTAACTATCTATTTATCCATCTATCTACCTATCTGCCTATCTTTTTATCTATATAACTATCTAACTATCAATCTACATCTTTATTTATTTGTCTACCTATCTATCTACTTTTCTTTCTTTCTATCTTTTTATCAATATGTCAATAAATCTATCTATGACTTTGTCATTCAATCAATCTATCAATTTGTCGATCAACCTATTTGTCTATCTATTAATCTTTCTACCTATCTATCTATCTATTAAATTATCTATCAATCATTCTATCAATCTATCTTTCAATCAATCTATCAATCTATCTAGCAATCTATCAATCAATCAATCAATCTATCTGTCTATCAATCTATTTTTCAATCGGGTTATCAATATGTCTATTTATATATTTATCAATCAATCAATCTATCTATCTATCTATATATCGATATGTTTATTAATCTATCTATCAATCTATCTATCTATTTGTATATCCATCTATTTATATATTTATCTATCAATATATCAATCTATTTGTCTATCTATTTGTCTATCTATTTGCGTATCTATCTATCTATCTGTCTATCTATCTATTTGTCTATTGGTATATCTATCTTTCTATTTATCTGTATATATATATATATATACATATATTTATATATATCTATCTATCTATTGATCTATCTATCTAGCTGTCTATTTAAATATCAATCTTTCTATCTATCTATCTGTATATTTATATGTCTATCTATTAGTCTATTTATCTATCATTCAATCTGTCTATCTAACTAACTATCTATCTGTCTATCTATCTTTCTATCTATCCATCTATCTATTTATTTATGTATCTATCTTTCAACTATCTGTCTACCTATCTATCTATCTATCTTTTTGTTTATATATATATATATATATATCTATTTGTATATTTATTTATCCATCTATCTATCTATCTATCTATCGCTCTATTTATATGTCTATCTAATTGTCTATATATCAGTGTATTTATTTGTCTCTCAATCTATCAATAAAATCTATATATAAATCTATCTATAAATCTAACTATCAATATGTATATAAATTTATCCTTCAATGAATCTATCAATAAATATATCAATCTATATATTAATCTGTCTAACTATATCTATCTATCTTTCTGTCTATTAATTTATCTATAAATCTATTTATAAATCTATCTATCTATCAATCTATCTTTCTATCTAATTATCTGTCTATCTATCTATATATTTATTTGTCTGTCTATGTATTTTTTAATTTATTAGTCAATTTATTCATTATCTATCAATCTATCTATCGATCTATCTGTCTATCTATCTATCTATTAGTCTATTTATTTATTTATCTATCTATCTAATTATTTATATATCTATTTGTCTATCTATTTTTAATCTATTTGTCTATATATCTGTCTATATATCTATCTATATATCTGTCTATCTATCAATCAATCTATCCATCTATCTTTTTATCTATTAGTTATCTATTTGTATATCTATTTGTATATCTATTTGTATATCTATTTGTATATCTATCTCTATATCAATCAATCTTTCTAACTATCTATATATCTATCTATGTGTCTATATATTTGTCTATCTATCTATCAATCTATTTGTCTATCTATTTATTTATCTATCTATTAATCTATCTATCTATCTATCTATTGATCTATCCATCAATTTGTCTATCTACCTATCTATCTAAATGGTTTATATTTATGTCTATCTATTCTATATATCAAATTGTTTATGTATGTGTCAATTAATCAATCACTCATTCATTATATCAAGATATCTATAAATCTATCTATTTATCTGTCTATTAATCTATCTATCTATCTATCTATCAGTCTATCAATCTGGTTAACAATCCATGTATCAATATTTCTTTCAATTTATCTATCAATTTGTCTATCTATTTGTATATCTATCTATCTATATGACTATGAATCTATGTATCAATTTGTATATCTATATGTATATCTATATATCTTTATTTCAATTTGACTATATGTCTGTTTATTTATGTATCTATTTATCTATATGTCTATTTATATATCTATCTATATATTTGTCTATCTATTTATCAATCAATCAGTTAATGAATTTATCTATTTATCTTTCTTATCTATCTGTTTATCTATCTGTCTATCTATGTATCTATCTATATGTCTATCTATCTATCTATTATGTCTGAATTTCTCAATCAATCTATCTATTAATTTGTGTATCAATTTGTCTATCAATCTGTCTATCATTCAATCATTCAATTTTTCAATTAATTTATTTACCTATATATCTATCTGTCTATCTTTATATCTATCTATTTGTCAATCTATTTGCCTATCTATCTATCTACCTATTTATCTATCTGTCTATCTCTCTATCTATCTGCATATATATCTTTCTATCTATCAGTATGTATGTATGTGTGTGTGTGTATATATATATATATATATATATATATATATATCTATCGATCTAAATATTAATCTGTCTATATGTATATCTATCTTTCTATCTATAAATCAATATATTTAAATGTCTATCTATCAGTCTATTTTTCTGTCATTAAATCCAACTATCTATCTTTTTATCTTTCGGTCTATCTAAGTATCTATCTTTTAACTATCTGCTATGTATTTGTGCATCTATCTATCTATCAATCTTTTTGTCTATCTATCTATTAATCTATCTATAAATCTATTTGTATTTTTATCTCTCCACCTATTAATCTATCTATCACTCTATGTATACTTATATCTAATTGTCTATATATCTGTCTTTTAATTTTATTTATATCTATCAATAAATATATCTATCAATATATCTATAAAACTATCTATCAATTTGTATATAAATCATATCTTTCAATCAATCTATCAATAAATCTATCAATCTATTTATCAATCTGTCTATCTATATTTATCTATCTATCTATCTATTAATCTATGTATAAATCTATCTATCAATATATCTATTTAATCTATCAATTTATCTTTCTATCTATTTATCTGTCTATCTATCTATATATCTATTTGTCTGCCTATGTATCTTTCAATCAATTAGTTTATTTATCTTGTATCTATCTATCTTTCTTTCTATCTTTCTGCCTATCTATCTGTATAGTTATTTTTATATCTATTTAAGTATTTATCTATCCATCTAACTATCTATATATTTCTATATGTTTCTATTTATTTATTTATCTATCTGTCAATCTATCTATCTATTTATTTGTCTATCTATCAATCTATCTAACTATCTATCTATCTATATGTCTATCAATCAATATATCTATCTATCTATTAATCCATCCATAAATTTGTCTATCAACCTATCTATCTAAATGATCTATATTTATGTCTATCTGTTCAATCTTTCAATTTTTTATCTAACTGTCAATTAATCAATCTATCTGTCTATCAATCTGGTTTTCAATCTATGTATCTATCTGTCTATCAAATTGTCTATCTATTTGTATATCTATCCATATATCTATCTGTCTATGAATATTTATATCAATCTGTTTAACTATTTGTATATCTATCTTTCTATCTTTCAATTGTCTATCTATTTGTTTATCGATCTATCTATCTATCTTTCTTTCTTTCTATCTATCTATCAATCTATCTATAAATCTATATATTTATCTGCTTATTATCTTTCTATTTATCCATCTATCTCTATGTCTTTCAATCTATTAATGAAATAATTTGTTTGTCTATCTTTCTATCTATCTATTTATTTATCTATCTGTTTATATATATTTTTATATCTATTTATCTATTTATGTGTCTATATATCTATCTATCTATCTAATTATCTAACTAACTATATATTTATCTACCTATTTATCTATATATCTATCTACCTGTCTATCTATCTATCTATCTATCTGTATATATATATGTCAATTTATTTGTCTATCTATTTTCCTATCTATCTATCTATATATATATATATCATTCTATCTATCAATCTATTTATCAATCAATCTATCTATCTATTAATTTTTCTAACAATCTAACTCTCTATCTGTCTATCTATATATCTATCTATCTATCAGCCTATCAATTTGTTTGTGTGTGTGTGTATATATATATATATATATATTTATTTATTTATTTATTTATTTATTTATTTATCTATCTATCTATTTGCATGTCAATATATTTGACTATCTATATGTCTATCTATCAATCTGTCTAACAATCTATATATCTATCTATCTATCGATCCATTAATCTATCTATCAATTTGTCTATCAATCTGTCTCTCTATTTGTCTATCTATGTGTCTCTATATCTATCCGCCTATCAATTTGTCTATCTATCTCTTTATAAATTTATCGATAAATATGTCTATCAGTTTGTCAACAATCTGTCTATCAATCTATTTATCAATTTATCTATCAATCAATCTATCAATATGTCAATTTATTTGTCTATAAACCTTTTATGTATCTGTGTATCAATGGGTCTATAAATGTATCTATGAATATGTCTATCTATATGTTTATCAATCAATCAACCTATCTATCTATCTATATATATATCTATCTATCTACAAATCTATCTATCAATTTGTCTATATATATATATATCTATCTATATATCTTTCTAACTGTCGATATGTCAGTCTATCTATCTATCTATCTTTTTTGTCTATATTTTTGTCTATCTATCAATCTATCAATATATTTTCTATCTAACTATCAATTTGTCTATCTATTAGTATATCAACCAGTTAATCTATCTATCTATTAATCTATCTATCAATGTGTTTATCAATTTATCTATCTATCAATATGTCTATCTATCTATCTATATTTCTACCTATCAATGTTTCAATCAATTTTTATATTGATCTATTTATCTTTCTATCATTTTATCTTTTCAGTTGTATTTCTGTCTATCTATCAATCTATCTCTGTATCTATTTGACTATAAATCTATATATCTATCACTCTACCTATCTTTCTATGTATTTGTCTATCTATCTATCTATCTTTTTATCTATCCTTCTATATATATCTATCTGGCTATCTATCTGTCATTCTATTTGTCTATCTATACATCTATCTAATTGTGTGTGTTTGTATATTTATATATATCTATATATCTATCTTTTTATCTATATATGTATTTATCTATATTTCTCTCAATTTCTAAATCTATTTGTCAATCTTTCTATATATCTAACTGTCTATCTATCTATCTATATATCTGTCTATATATCTATCGGTCTATCTATCTATCTACCTATCTATCTGTATATCAATCAGTCTATCAAACTATCTATTAATCTGTTTATCAATCAGTCTATCAAACTATCTATTAATCTGTTTATCAATCTATCTATCAATTTGTCTATCAATTTTTTTATCAATTTGGCTATCATTCTATCAATCAATCTGTCAATCTATCTATTTATGTATATATATGTTAATCTATCTTCTATCTCTCTATCTATCTATATATCTATCTGTTTGTCTATCTATTTGTCTATTTATTTGTATATCTATATATCTATATATCTATCTATCTATTTATCTAACTTTTAGTATATATATTTGTCTATATATCTGCATATCTATCTATTTATCAAAATATCTATAAATCTAGCTATATGTGTCTATAAATCTTTCTTTAAATTTGTCTATCAATATGTCTTTCTATATATCTATCTATCTAGCTATTTAATATATATATAT
>JAREIK010008946.1:0-31686 GCA_029783825.1 Sapria himalayana | reverse complement strand
TTTTCTATCTATATATCAATCAATTTGTCTATCTATTCATCTATCTATATGTCTATCTATCTATATGTCTATCTACCTATCTATTTATCTGTCTATCTACCTATCTATCTATTTGTCTATCTATCTATTTATCTAACTAACTATCCATCTATATATTTATTTATATGTGTATCTATCAATCAATCTATCTATTTATCTTTCTATCTATCAAACTTTTTTTAAATTTGACTATCAATCTTTTGATCAATCTATATATCAATCTATCTATCAATCTAATTATCAATATGTTTATTAATCTGTCTATCAATCTTACAATATAAATATTTATCTATCGATTTATTTGTCTATCTATCTTTCTATCTATTAGTCTATCTATCCATCCATCTGTTTATCTTTCTACCCATCTATTATCTTTATATCAATCCATCTTGTTATCTTTATATCTATCTTTCAATCTCTATCTATCTATGTGTTTATCAATCTATGTATATATGTGTCTATCTATCTCTTTAATTATCTATCTATCTTTCATTCTATATAAATATCTATGAATATTTTTGTCTATCTATCTTTCTAACAATTTTTCCATCAATCTGTTTATCAATATGTCTATCAATCTATCTTTTAATCACTCTACCAATCAATCTAAAAATCTTTTATCTATTTCTCAATCTTTCTTTTTATTTATTTGTCTATTTATCTATCTATCTATCTAATTATATATCTTTCTATTAATATATCTATCAATCTTTCTATCGATCTCTTTATCGGTCAATCTCTAAATCTATCTATCAAATGTCTATCATTCATTCTATCAATCTACTTATCAATTCGTCTAACAATGTATCTATCTATCTGTCAATCAATCTATCTATATGTCTATCTATCTGTCTATCTATTTGTATATCTATATCTTTCTATCTGTCTATCTATTTGTTGTCAATCTATATGTCTATCTATCTTTCTATATCTGTCTATCTGTCTGTCTATCTATTTGTCTATCTATCAATCAATCTATCTATCTATTTTTTTGTGAATCTTTCTGTCAATTTATCTATCTATATATCTATCTATTAATCAATCTATCAGTCTATCTATATGTCTATTTATCTGTATATATCTATCTATCTATTTATCTATCTCTCTTTCTAACTAACTATATGACTATCTTTTTTTCTATATATATTTGTCTATCAATTTTCCTCTTGATCTATATTTATATATTTTTATCTATCTATCTATATATCTATTTTTCAATCAATTTGTCTATATATTTGTCTATCTATCTGTCTAACTATTTCTTTATCTATCTATTTGTCAATCTAACAAACTATCTATCTGTCTATCTATCTATATGTCTGTCTATTTATTTCTATCTATTTTTCTATCTAACTATATTTTTCTATCTACTTGTCTATCTATCTATCTGTCTATCTATCTGTCTGTCTATCTGTCTATTTATTTTTTTGTCTATCTTTCTTTCAATTTATCTATCTTTTTATCTATCTATCTGTCTGTCTATCTATATGTCTATCTATATGTCTATCTACATGTCTATCTACATGTCTATCTATTTATCTATCTATCTATCCAATCATCTATCTGTTTGTCTGTCTATCTATTTGAATATCTATCTATCATTTATCTATCTATCAATCTATCAATCTATCTATCTGTGTATCAATCTGTCTATCAATCTATAATCAATCTATCTATTAATTTGTCTATCATTATGTGTGTAAATCTATCTATAAGTTTGTATATCAATTTATATGTTTATCTATTGATATATATATATCTATTTGTCTAACTATCTATCTATTTATCTGTTTATCTATTGGTCTATTTATTTGTTTATCTATCTATATTAATCTTTCTTTCTTTCTTTCTTTCAATTCTTACTATCTATCTTTATATCTATTTTCCTATCTATCTATCTTTATAACAATTTCTCTATTAATTTGTCTATCAATATATCTATCTATCTATCTATATTTCTATATATCTAACTATCTCTCTATCAATTGTCTATCTATCTAATTATTTATCTCTCTGTCTATCTATCTATATATTTATCTATCTATTTATCTATCTATATCTCTATCTATATATATTTTTATCATGCTGTCTATCTATCTTTCTATCAAATCTATCTATCAATCTATCTATCAATTTATCTATTAATCTATCTATCAATCTCACTACAAAAAAAATCCCATATAGCTAGGGAAAAATTCCCTAGCTATTAGGCTTATTCCATCTCTAAAATAGAATAAAGATAGATTATCTATGAAAATAATTTCTAAATTAGAAGTGCTCGTCAAAAATATTAATGACAAAAAAAAGTTTCAAGCAAATCTTTCAACAATATTCCCTAGCTAATTATATTTTTCCCTTGCTAATTTTGATCGTAATCAAGAGTAGTAATTAATATTTTCTGACTCAATATATACTGAAAATTCCCTAGCTAAATTAACGAGGTAAAAATCCCTTGATATTTTCATTCCAAACTTATTTTCATAATTTTATTTTTTTACAAAAAAATTTATTACATTTTTTAAAATTTTATTTTAAATTTAATAAAAACATATACTATAAACCATTTTTTATAATTAACAAAAACCAAAAATAATTTAGAAATAATTATGATACAAAATTTACATGATTAAAACAAAAACAATACATAGGTATATAATCTTTTAAAACTAAATCATCATATTCATCATTAGCTGGTACATTTGTACCAAGCTCTCTTACATGGGTACTCTACTAGAACTCGGTGTGGTATCTGTCTCATCAAAAATTCCAACTGTGATTCCTTATAGGTCATCTACTAGTGCATTTTTTTTTATTTCTTTCATCTCATTATTCACTTCTTTCATTTCCTACATTTCTTCCTTCAAAAAAGTTATTTAAAGATCCTTAGAACCCTCAACTGTTTGAGAAGCAGCAAGTCATATGTTGCTCCACGAGTTCCTGTGATAAAAAAAGAAAAATAAAAAAACTATGCTAGATAAAAATAAATTAAATAATATTTTTCATTACACACTTAACTTTCATCATTTATTATAGGGTATTAATAGTGATGGAACCACCAAAGTAGTGGCCACTTACATAACAACTATATAGTTTTTACTTCGCTTGATTCTACATGGAAAATCACTCTCTTTGATACATATAAAAAAAGAACCCAATAACACAACCCACATGTTGCATGCACTACACCATGGATGTATCAAACATACACATGGTGCACGTCTAGTACATCAATCACACATCCATGTTCACTGCACCATACACACACTGTGCACTTCAAAATAGTTATTCACCATGGCCTGTGCATCCACCGACACCACATCTCATGGCATCGTTGCCCACTGGACCATGCACCCCACTAACCCTAAGCCACATGCCAGCACATGTGCATCACACATCATCGCTGGCATTGGCGCGTTGTGTGCCATGGCACATGGACCATCTTGGTAGTTATGAAATGATGTGGCAGACAATCATTATTTCAAAAGGATCAAAAGCAATTAATCAAATTATTTCAGCCTTTTGTCTCCCAATATAGTTCAATATTCCATGGTTATATAATGATCATGGAAATGAGACTGATTAATAAAAAATAAATCTTTAGTAAAATACAATTAAGAGGAACAAAATAATTATTAAAAAAAATAATTATTTATTTATGAATATTCTATAATTTTTTACACATCACAGTTGAAATGGGATAAAAATAAATCACATTCTACCATTATTATTCCTTTTAAGATGTGACATTGAAAAAAGACAGGGTCATCCTCACCACTAACTACTACTTAAAAATATATACTTTTACTAGTTAATGAAATTACAAATATTTGGCTTACCAGCAAGAAATGTAGCATCACTTTGAATGAGAAGATGGGGCATGGCACATATAGAATGGACATCAGTAATTTGATAATGATATATTAACCGTTAACCCACCAATTAATAAAGGGTGAACAAGAACAAATGAGCCAAAGAAATTAAAAAATAACAAACGGACATATTAATTCAAATTATGTATCTTACATTCAAAGTAGCAAGCAACATATACAAGCTATATGAGCAATGAGAGAATAGAAAAACAAGTCTGTATAATGCAACACTAATGGTGAATGAAGTATGAGCAATCAAATTCAAGTAAAATGAGTTCCTTACTACAATAATATTATTTTTTTATTTTATTTTTCTCTCACACTCTCTTCGCTTCTTTCTTTCTCCCCAATGCATGCAAAGCCCTATTGGGTTCCTATAAGTTTGACATCAAGCATACATGATGTCAAAGCATCAATATAGGCAATGTAAGAGTTGTGCAAAGTGTTCAGGTGGGGCACACATTCTACAAGTATCAATAAGTGTTTTTTCCCGTGATATTGAATCAATTTCAAGAAGGTTTTTGCAACATCATTTTATTCTTTTAGAAAAGAGATTTTTGTTCGCCAAATTAAAATAATTATATTTTATGTAGACAATTTTATTTAAAAAACTACTCACAAATTCAATATTATTTAAGTTTTTATGTAATATTCATAATAATTGCTATTATACATTTAACATTATAAGAAAACAACATTTCAACATTTAAAAAACAAAAAAAAAAAATAGTGCAACATTTTCATCATGAGATAAATATATAATACATGTCAGGATATCATCATAATAGTCATACAAAATAATAGGTATGAGTCTTCCAAAAGATTAAAAGACTTGATAATTACAATCTAAATAGATTAGACAAAGATATCATAATTGATTCTTTAAGAAATAGGAGAATCATAAGAAATTTTTTAAATAGATTCATGTAACCAAAATAAATATCACTTATATCATTCATATAGTTAATTAGCTTTAGATTCTCTCAAATGTATTCATATGGACACAATTTTTTGAATTCTCAAATATGAAAATAGAATTCCAAATTGTTATTATAAGATTTTTTCAATCTATTATATTATCTCACAAATATAAGTATATCAACTAGACATGAGAAAACACATTTCTCTATGATAATCTTAAGAATAAGATATATATGCAACAACAATCTTGTTTTACTATTCCAATGAATGCATGTATGATGAGTAGATTGTATAAATCTTATATACGATACTAAACTTAGAATATAATTATTTCAATGTTTCATATTTTATAATGCTATAATAAAGTATCACTCATGTCAAACACTACAAGAAAATATCAATTTAGCTAGGAAAATTTATCTAGGGAGATTTAGCTAGGGATCAATCCCTAGCTAAATTGCGAAGGATTAGTTTGGGAATAACAAAGGAATTTTTGATTTTATACTGAAATAAAAATTTGTGAGGGATTAGATGTGGAATTGGTCGATTGAAAATTTCCATCGCTATATTTTTCGTAATTTATGTATTATGAAAAGTGATAATTTAACGATAGATTTAGCGATAGATTGTCCCTAGCTAATTAGATCCATACAAAATTCATTGCTAATATTTTCCTAAATTCCACTCAAGAAAAGCCAAGAATTTAGTGACAGATTAGCGACATATTTTCCCCTAGCTAATTTGATCCTGACATAAATTTATCACTAATATGTTCATAAATTCCACGTAATAAAACAATAATTTAGTGATGGATTTTTCCTAGCTAATTAGATCAAGACAAAATCAATCGCTAACTAATTAGTTTGAATTTTTATTACTATTTTTATATTTTATTACAAGTGATTATTCTTTAAATTTTAATTTTCACAAAAGATATCCATTTAGTTAAGGATTTTTCCCTACTTATTTCGGCTAGAAATAATTTTCATCACTAATCTTTAAGATTTAATATTTTTTAATATTTTATTTAATTTTGTATATTAAAGGTACGTTGCCATTGTCTATAGATCAGTGATCCTTGTAGGACACATTCTCCTTGTATATAATAAAAATATGTTATTATAAATAAATAATTTAAAAATCTATATAAATATAAAAAAATGTAATATTAATAAACACTACAATACTATTAATAAAGACTATAATAATTATTAATAAAGACTACAATAACATTAAATAATTAATTCTATATTTATTAAAATTTTTAAAGATATTTTAAAAATAATGATCATATATAAAATTTCTACTAATAAAATGATTAAATAATTCATTGTATGATAAAATATAATATATTAAATGTTGTATCGAAAATACTCAACCCATCATTTTCGAGTTCTCCTACATAAAGAAAACATCCTCTCTCCCTTAATAGAAATATATTATTAAAAAAAATAACTTAATTCTTAATGCTATTAAGTACTATTTAAGCATTAAGCTAAAAAAAGTTCTATTAATCATAAAGTAAAAAAACAAATGTCCCTTGATGTTATATATATATATATATTATGATTATTAATGTTTTGATAATTTAAAATTAAAACATTAATGGAATTTTAAAACCCTAAGAAAACTTAATAACTTAATAGTTAGAGATTGTAACTAGTCTTTAACTTAATAAACTTAATAAACTCTAAGTCTCTCTATTGGCCTCTCTCTCTCTCGACTCCAGTGTGGGGGATCCTTGCTACTGTAAACCATAAAACCCATTAGTCTTTAATGATTCATCTTCCATGGCAAAAAAGCGGCCTCATGGAAGAGATCCAATAAAGTCATCAGGTTCACCATTCTTCCATGTTTTTTTATTCATAATTTAATAATCAGCTTGTGAGAAAAATTTACTACCGTGTTCGATCTCATTGAGTAAATTCGTGAATCAAGATCAATCCATGAGAACATTATGTAGCCAACATGTACTTCATTAGTAATGTAGGCATGTTGCTTGATTTGTCTCCACCTTAGAAACATGGCGAAATCATTATAATCTAAAACCTAATTCTTACAAAGAGGTCCACCACTAATAATTCTTCCTATCGATATTCTTGTGGAGTTCTAGCAATCCTAAAATTGCGTGGAATATCCCTACTGAACATTAATTCATAGTTTTTAAATATTTTTCCCACCACTCTATATACAATTCTCATTGCAATATGTGGTTGGGATTGATATGAAAACCATAATTTACATTGAGCAATGAGATTGCACGCTATGATTATGATAATGTTGTGCCGGTTTTGATGTGTAAATGCGTTGAATGGTGACATGTTCTAATGATTCACATGAAGTTTCTTTCCTGGTATTGGTGTCCAATATTACATTGTTTTTTATTATTATTATGTATGTAGGTGCTCATGAATATCTAGCTAATTCTATATCTGCATTTTTATTTCTGTTTGAGGTTCGGAGTTTCAATTCAAATAATAACACAACATACAAGTAGGTGTGGTCCCATTTATACTCCAACATCTAGTGTAGTCATATGACTACTTACATGTATTCCCTAATTTCTTTATGTTACAAAATAATTTATCAGCTTTCTATATTATTGGTAAATTTTTAGTAGTTTTGAGAATATTAATAATATAGTTAGAAGTAATTTTTTAATAGTGTTAATGAATATTATTGTAAATTAACTTATAAAAGATTTATATTTCTTATTATCTTATTAATCTCGATAGTATATTAAAATTTTGAATAATAAATTTCACATATTTTAACTTATAACAAGGATCAACCAATATCGTTGCAATTAATACCACATTCATCTTGTCATTGTGCCAATATTTTAAAATGTAATGCTCATTATTATGGGCATAATTCACAAAAAAAATATTTTTGCTTTGTTATTATAATAAAAGAATGATTTGAAGCAATTCACTTCATGAAAATAAGTGTTAAAAGTAATATATTTGATATTTTGACCCCTAAATATTAATGTGGTGGTATAACACTTTTATAAGAAATCCTACAACTTCTCATCATTTTTCAATCTTCTTTAATTATCTATCCTTTTTGTTCAATCATAAAATTTATTTATTTTTGTTTTTTTATTCATTCAAATGTTTTTATAAGCTATAATTATATTTATAATTAAATATGTTGAGATTTATCTTGTTGGTATATCCAAACACAAAGATTGTTAGACACATTTATTTCTTCTCCAATATGTTTTTTGAAAAATTATAAATGAGAAGAAGAAATTTTCACATATTCATATATTAAATAAAAATGAATCAATGAATCTGTAATCTCATTTATTTTATCTTTGTACTATAAGAATCAGGACATAAGAAAGATATTGCACATGAAAAAAGTTTTCATCTAATAATAATTCATTTTTGTATGCTTAAACAACATACAACATTATGTTTAATTATATGTGTCTACCTATATATAAATATTTGTATAACTATAACACTCTATATAATTAAATATAACTATATTTGTAACTTAGTATACATATATGTACACATATATGGTAAACCAATATATTTGTTTATAAACTTTGGTATATATTTATGTAAAATTATTTGTATGAATATATCTATATATAACTATATGTTTAGCTATATAAAAATATTTATAACTATATATAATATGTATAATACATATAACTATAAATAATTATATCTTACTATATGTATAACTATAAAAGCTTTATACATAACAATATTTAGATCAAGTAGTGAGCCAACAATGCATATCATGATATATCTAATCAAATAAAATATATATAATTTATTTTCTTTGTGAAAGAGTTGTCATACTTTTTGAGTATTTGATCTTAATTCTAAAAAAAAATCTCAGATATTTCAAATAATGTTTGAAACTTGGTTTGTAGATTTTAGTTTAGATATATCAAACTAATTATCTCATGTATTTAGATCATTATCATCATATACAATTAGTTTCACATACTAATATCTTGATCTTCTTAAAAAATAGAAATTTTGAAATATTCTATGACAAAATATAGTAAATATTGAGTAAAATTATTAAATCATTTCTTAGGAGACTGTTTGAAGCTATAAATTGCCTTTCATATTCTATATATCATATATGTGTTCTCTACTTTTAGGAACAATAAATCCTGGTGACTACTACAAAAGCATTTTTTTATATAAATTATTATAAAGGAATGTATTCTTTATATCTAACTAATACATATTTTATATATGTGATGATAAATAGAAAGTAATAACCTATTAGTGGTCATGTTAATCATATGAAATAATGAGTTTCCAAAAATAAATATTATAAGTCTATGTAAAATCATTCATTACCAACATAGTCTTGTCGATCGATCTTTTCCCCGGGTCCCTCTTTATTATATATATTTGTCTATAATGTAATTGGAATGTCCGACTCATTATTCTAAACTGGATCAACTGATATGATAGAAAAAATCATTTAAAAATAGATTTTGAATGGATCCATTTAGTATATCCATCTTTGGATTGAGATCATCAAGTCTTTTAATGCTCATTTCTATCTCTCTCTTTTGGTGAGATTTAAAAGTCATGTCCAATGGATCATGATTACTTTAGAAGTTCTTATTTGTATGTATATATTAGAGGTCATTGTCTTGATGTAATGACAAGTATCTTTGTCAAAGGACAATATGTCTTGTATTTGAGATGTATTAGACAGAGCTTTTATTGATTTTTGAAAGAATATTATTGAGATATCAATATCTCATAAATCTTTGACTAAGCAAGGGTCTTGTATTCTAGGTACAACCTCCAATGATATTATTGAATAATGTTTTTCTTGTAGTTTTTTAGGAGTGAAAATGATGTTAAGTATTCATCATTTAAGCATTTTTTTTAATTTGGAGGATAATGAGAAAATTTATCAAACATTTAGCATTAATATTATTTTGCAAATTATAATTGGTCAGAGAAAAACAAATATCCAATTATAATATTTTAATAATATTGTACTCCTAAATATTATAAGAGTATGATAATGATGTGCTTTCATTAATATTCTCTCTCTAGATAAGTTCAAGTAGGTCCATCTTTTCTCTTAATTTAGGGTGATATCCAAAATCAAAGCCTCACTAATAAATTATAATTTTTTAGGCTATGGCTTTAATTTGGTTATGAGTAAGGTTTTTTATTGATGATGCAATTTTAAACATTCATATGTTAAAATTTAATCATTTATTTTAGCTTGTTCTTATATATATTATATTAGTGTGTGTGTGTGTTGTGTGTGTGTGTGTGTGTGTGTGTATCCATGTATGTATGTATGTATGTATTGATTTTCATCCTGTAAAATTCAGTTGCAAATTTTTTGTGCCTTGTATTTTTAGGTTCAACACAATTTCGAACAAACAAAGATATTTTTGTCACCCTGGTTCTAAGGTGTTATTCCATTTTTTTATGCTTATGATAGAATATCTAGTTGTTTGATGTTCGTGCTCCATAATCGATATTTACGCTCTACTTTATGTAAATACTTGTAGAGGGAAGATAAAAAGGAGATCATATATGTATGTATGTATCCCCGTATGTATGTATCCATGTGTGTGTGTGTGTGTATTGAACTTTCATCCTATAAAATCTAGTTACAAATTTCTTGTGCCTTGTGTTTCTAGGTTCAGCGCAATTTTGAAAAAACAAAGATGATTTTTGTATCCCTGGTTAAGGTGATTGTTCCTTTTTTAATGCTTATTAAAGACTATCTAGCTGTTTGCTGTTCATGCTTCATTATGAATATTTACGCTCTACTTTATGTAAATACTTGCAGAGGGAACAGAAAAATGTCATATATGTATGTATGTATGTATCCATGTATGTATGTATATATGTATGTATGTATTGAACTTTCATCATGTAAAATCTAGTTGTTAATTTCTTGTGCCTTATATTTTCAGGTTCAATGCAATTTTGAACAAACCAAGATGATTTTTTATGCTTTTAACAGAATATATAGCTGTTTGATGTTCATGCTCCATAATGTGTGCTCACGCTCTACTTTATGTAAATACGTGTACATATATACCAGTATATATGTATTTGTACACATATACATATATATTAGTATATATGTACAAGTATTTACTACTTTTTGTGTATATGTTCATATATACCAGTATATATGTACATATGCACTTTAGTATATGTACATATTTATATGTAAATATAAAATCTCAATATATGTACATATATACACTACAGTATATGTACATTAGCAATGTAGTGAATATGTATATGCTGGTATATATTTAAAAGTATTTACCAGTATATATGTACATACTTGTACATATACACTACAATGTATATGTACATACATGTACATATATATGTACATATATACTGCAGTGTATATGTATACACTAGTATATATGTTCATATACACTATAGTGTATATTTTCATATATTGAGTATACATGTACATAAAAATACTTGTACATATATACCAGTATATATGTTTATGTACATATATACCAGTCTATATGTTTATGTACATATATACCAGTCTATATGTATATGTACATATATACCAGTATATATGTACAAATACACTATAGTATATGTACATATATACCAGTATATATGTACAAATACACTATAGTATATGTACATATATACACTATAGTGTATGTACATATAAACTATAGTGTACTTGTATATATATAATATAGTGTATATGTATATATTTGTATATATGTACATATAAACTGTAGTATATATGTACATATATACTGTAGTATTATATATTACCAAAATAGAACTTATTTTATTTATATATTTTGATTTGATTGACTGTTTAATTTCATACTGATTTGGTACCACAATATTTTTCATACGAAGCTTATAGAAGAGAAGGGATTTTTCACTAGACATGATGCACCGTGACTAGGATAGCTTTGTCGCAGCAGAAAGCTGGTGACCAGAGGAGCTGGGGGAGATAAAGCAACATCAATTTAATGAAAAGATTATACTTTATGCACTGTAAGTATGTATGTATTGAACTTTTATCCTATAAAATCTAGTTACAAATTTCAAACAAACAAAGATATTTTTGCAGCCATGGTTGTGTTTGTTTATTTTTTTTATGTTTATGAAATAATTTTTAGCTGTTTGATGTTCATGCTCCATAATAGATATTTATGCTCTACTTTAATATAAATACTTATACATATATACAAGTATATATGTATATATACATATATACCTGTATAAAACACACACACACACACACACACATATATACTAGTATATATGTACAAATATTTACTTGTATATGTGTATATGTACATATATAGACTATAGTATATGTACATATACATTGCAGTGTATATGCACATATATACTATAGTGTATATGTATACATTGGTATATATGTACAAGTATTTACTAGTATATATGTGCATATACTAAGTATATATGTACATATAAATACTTGTATACATATACCTATATATATATATACATATACATATACATATACATATACCAATGTATACATGCATACTGTAGTGTATATGTTTGCATTTATATATATACATATACACTGTAGTCTATATGTATATATACCAAGTATATATGTACATATAAATACTTATACATATATACCAGTATATATGTACATATACATATATACCCATGTAAACATATACATTGCAGTATATATGTACATATATACTGCAATGTATATATACATTTATACTTCTATATATGTATATGTGTGTGTATATATATATATATCAATATATATGTACATATATACTACAGTATTATATGTAACTAGTGAAATGCTAGTATATATGTACATATATATTATAGTATTATATATTTATCAAAATAGAACTTTATTTATTTATTTTGATTTGATTGAATGGTTTAAATTTTGTATAGATATGATACCACAATGTTTTTCATATGAAGTTTGTAGAAGAGAAAGAATTTTTCACTAGACATGACGCATTATGACTCAGACAACTTTGTCACGATAGAAAGATGGTGATCGGAGGAGCTAAGGGAGAGATTGCAATGTCAATGCACGGATAGATTATACTTTATGCACTATTAGTAGATACATTGATGAATAAGATGTAATAAAATTTTGTTATGTTTTTGTTTTAATTATGTAAAATATTATATCATAATAATTTATTAAATGATTTTATTTTTTATTAATTATAAATTATTGTTTATAGTTTGTATTTTTATACAATTTAATATAAAATTATTAAATTATTTAATTAAATTTTTTGAAAAAAAAAATAAAATTCTAAAATTTTTTGAAATGAAAATAGTTAGAGATTTTTCTCTTTCTAATTTTGGCTAGGGAATTTTCCCTTGCTAATTTAGCTAGGAAATAATTATTTTAGCTAGGGAATTTTCAGTTGCTAAAATTTTTTAGCTAGGGACTCTTTCCCTCCTTAATTTTTAGCGACAAACACTTTAGATTGGAAAAGGTTCCATCGTTATATCTATTTAGCGATGGAAACTCACATTTAACTTGCTAATTTAGCTAGGAAAATTATTATTTTATCTAGGGATATTTCCGTCGCTAAAATTTTTTAGCAAGGGACTTATTCCCTCATTAATTTTTAGCGATGAGCACTTTAGATTTGGAAAGCTTCCATTGTTAATACATCGTAATATCCTATTTAGCGATGGAAACCCCTAATTTAGCTAGGGAATTGTCCCTAGCTATTTGGGATTTTTCTTGTAGTGAATTATTTCCTCCATATAGACTATCATGACACTTATTCTAATAGAAAATAAGAAATTCAACTTATTCTATTATGAATATATTAAAAATATACAATAAATATAGACCATCAACTACAATTTTTGTCAGTGAGGGTTCCTTTCATATGTCAAGGCAATATTAGACTAAATATTCTAAATCAAAAAGAACAATTTAATCCAAATACATATGTTTTGGTAATGATCTTAATGATGCTAGAAAATTTAAATTAGATAATAAGTTAGATTTTTCATAGTATAATCCTTTAATCATTACTAAGCAGAATTCTTTTGATTTTATTAAAAAGTTAACTAGTCATGAAAAAATATATACTTGCTTAGACAACATGATGAATTTGTTGGCTTTATGATCTAAGATGAGATGTTGGTAGTAATTCCGCTACCAAGATTTGTAAATTTATAGATTCAGAAGAAAAAGAAAAGTGAAAAATGATATATATATCTACAACCAGAATCTAGTATCATAGCAGAAAATCAAACAATAATCTAGAAATACCGAAAATTATGTGATTCACTAGTCATTCAGCATGACTAGCTACATCTACTAGAAAAATGCTTATGTTTTTATAGATTATTACCAAAACAATGTATTATGGATGCAGTAATTGCGAATTAAAAAATCACGCATAGAGAGAAAATGAATAATGAACAATTTTATAGAAAATTGGTAGTAGCGAAAAATAGAAATAAAAAATCAATTTATATTAAACAATTTTTCAATATCAATGATGGAGCGGGTCATATCGCTTGGATAGATCAGGCTGTGCTCCAAAATGTTCTTCGGCCCATTGACTAGGTAGTAGGACACTCATTAATGTGCTATTACTGCTCCCAATCTTTCAAAATTTTATTTTCTGCACTAACAAATATTGAAATAAAAAAACACTTTGGTTATACAAAGTAGTTTATCAAAAAAAACTAAATATAACAAACATTAAACATAATTTCGCAAGCAATTTTTTTTATTGTAAAGATGATTAATTGCATGATAGGGATTTGTCAATACAGCTTAAAGATGTTCCATATATAGTGGCAAGTTCAAGTTCTACTTTGATGAATCTTGTAGATGTTTCTTCTAACCCAGAATTATCTTGTCATTCTAGAGTTTCAAATATCATGAATCACCCATGCCTGTTGTATCATATGTTTGTAATAAGGCCCATAAACAATTTAACCCACAATTTGGAAAATTTTCATGTTGTCATTTGCTTTCATTATTAATTCCTATCATACAAATTGATTCTATTCAGATATTTTTCCATGTAAAACCATTATGTGAGCCAACCTTCCTTCACGAGCCGACATCATTTTCTATAATCTAACTATAATGGACTTTTAGCTCTTTAGGATCTTCTCTTGAATACCCAAAAATTATTTGAGAACATCATTGGATGCACTTATTATCGCCAAGACAATTATTGTTTTAATTATTTTTAGTTTATTTTGTTACAAGTAAATATTCTTTTGTTTTAATTGTTTTAATTATTATTTTTAATTATTGTTTTAATTAATTTGTTTATTTTAAATTTTGATATTTTGAACTTTCAAATACCTATATAAAAAGGATATTGAAATTTGTTATTGGAGTTACTTATTTGAAATTTGGGGCCCATTACTTTTATTTTCCTTGTTGATGGGAGCACCCAACTCATGTGGGCCGCTCAAATGAACTTGCCTCCTATATAAGTGGTTTTTATGTGTTAATATGTATATAAGAGTTATTGAATTTGATTTATGTTATTTCAATTTGTGTTCTATTTAAATTTAATTATTTATTTTAATTTCTGCATATCATTTATGACAAGTGTCAATGTCAAAATATGGCTTGTATGTGGAACCTTTGACAAACCAAAACGACACACTAAATTAAATTTATCTAAACTAGTAGGCTTTGAAAAATTATTATCAATACCTCGAGGAGGAGTAGATCCACTTGTGATCTTCTCTTTAGCACTTAATAAAAAATTCTCTACAAATATTATTATGGTAAATTGAAAGGAAATAAAAGCTAGATCTCTAATAGCTATATCTGACAAGTCTCAAATATGAGGCTTAGCTTACTTGGATCAAGTAACTTATCATCGCTCCAAGACTTTAAAAATATCACACATCTCAATATTATTCTTATATATACATTCAACACGAAGATTTCCTAAGTTATTACACATCTTAGTATTATTCTCACTTAAATACTTTTAACTTTAAAATTCTTATAAATCTAATAAATTAGAATTTATAAAATCACACATTTAAGTCCTAAAGAATAAATACACAAATAAAAAATTATAGCATACAATATACACACATAATTCTAACTACAAATATGTTTTGTAATCCTCTATATAAAAATATGAAAATGATTATGATAACTTACATACTTAAAGCTCTCATATAAAACATAAAATAATTATAAAAAAAAGATAAATGATATAATAATTGAGAAATATTTTTATTTTCTTAAAAATTGGGTCATTTAAATATCATAATGATTATAGTTTGCATATATGTTTCAAAATTACATTTAAAATTAGATCATTAAATCCCATAAGATATCTTGAAGCAATGGGTGATTTTATAATTTCTAAGACATACATAGAAGAATGTCCCACATCATTTTAAACTCACAAATTTCTGCAAATGTCCCAAAACATATGTAGCTTGCCCCCACAAACCAAAATTTTTCAATTTATTGTGTTTTTCTGATATATGTCAGCACCTTATGTGCATCCATGATATTTTTTTTTTCAGATATTCTTTAAGAAGTTCCATAAGAAACACATGCATAGAATCCACATATAAACCATTTACATTCTGAATTTGAATATTGAGGTTCTGAGCATAACCAAAACCACTGGTCCCTCAATATTAGTATGGAGCCACAAATGATTAATTTTTTTATAAGTTAGTCTGTTAGTGAAGAAAATCATCATGAATGGTTCTCTCTAACATCCAGCATCCATGGCCAACAATTTTTAAGGAATTGAGTTATGCGCCAAAAACTCATTGTTTTAAGAAACATATTAGCTCATTGATAATTTCCGTTCAAAATTTATATGGCAATGCCCCATTGAAGAAAGTAATGTAACATCTAAAAATGAAAGAAATAAGATGAGTTGATGATAAATAAAAATCTTTGGAACACGTTGAAATGTAAATACAAGGTTTGCCGAACTGCAATAGCATTTCATATTTTTGAGGTATATTATGTATCTCAAAGTAATAAAAAAAAGAAAGATTGGAGACCTACCTTCCTCAATTAAGCTTCTCAGAGCACACAAGTCACCCATTATTGGTCCCCCTATCACCTATCATAGTAACAAACAGCAACAAAGTAACAAAGAATATAAATATAATACTTACCCAAAATAAATTTTACAATATTTCAATCTACCATATTGCTGGTTCAACATAGATTTACCCTCAATAAAACATTGAGACTAAATCTCACCGTAGTGATATAAATATGACCAGGAGAACACAGTATCAAAAATAATAATGAAAATATAAAGTTAACCCAAGAATATGATTCCTTGCCATCAGCTTGTTGAGGTATGTAAGTTCCATTCGAAGATACTCAACCCAAAGATTTGAATTTGAGCATATTCTTAAAGCATTCTGCATAAGAACCCTAGTAGTTGTAGTATTTAAGTTATAATTAAATTTACACTTTGCAGCATAAATCAAAACTTCAAGAACCTTTGGATGAAATCGAATTGCTTGAGCCAGTAATTACATGAAATAAAATAAATGGATCAACCTAAAGTGAACTATAGCTCGATCATAAAAGTAACCTAATTTAGTTGAATCCAATGATAAAAATATGTCTATGCTCAGAAATGTAAATATTTTACAGATTAATGCAACAGTAAGATATGCTGGCATGCTCTACAACTTGATTAATTCAAGTGAAATGGATCGAAGAATAATACAAAAGATAGGGATGCTGATAAAAACATGAACATGTGTGAGAATGAAATAATCGATAACATGATAAGATATGGAATTGCAAATTTTTTGCATTAAAACCTTAAAAATTGATAAAAAAAAGAAAAGAAGAATAATACCTTCATCATCATCAATATTTTACATGAGACCTTTGTGGTGCTCATATAAGTCAGTGTTCATGCTTACCAATGCGAAGATGATTTAAAGAGATGACGTTATGGAGATTATGAAGTGGGTTCCATTTGGATGAAGAAACAAGTGCGATTAATCAAGAATTCATGATAGAAATAAAGTGGTTGATATATAAACGCACGATTGGAGAGGGGAATGTTGGAGATGATATGAAAAAGCTATAGATTCTTACAAGATTGGTTGGGATGATGGTGTTCTGGTCTAGGTCTCAACTATTCTGTGCCGTATGTTGCATTTTTTGAAATCACATCGGATTTCTGAAATCGCATCAGATTTTTGAAATTGCATCGAATTTCTGAAATCGCATCGGATTTCTGAAATCGCATCGGATTTCTGAAATCGCATCAGATTTCTAGAATCACATCAGATTTCTGAAATCGTATCAGATTTCTGAAATCACATCGCATTTCTGAAATTGCATTGATTTTTGAAATCACATCGGATTTTTAAAATCATATTGGCTTTCTGAAATCACATCGAATATCTGACATCGCAACAGTAGTAACCTTAATTTTTTCTAGTTAATTAGCATGGGAAAATCCATCTCTAAAGTTGCTAATTTTTCTTATTATTTTATTAAAAAAATATATTTTTTCATATAACCTTAATTAAATTGTATAAATATATAACCATACAAAATTTATAATATTTCATATTTTTAATAATTTATGGATAAATCTATAATATTATTTCATAAATAAAAAAATATTATGAAATTATAAAAAGTATTTCATATATAAATAAATAAATAAATAAATAAATATATATATATATATATATATATATATATATATATATATATATATATATATATATATATATATATATATATATTATTTATATTTATATTTATATTGTTATACATTTTTATGAATTTAATATATTTTTATGAATTTAATATTAAATAAATTTGTAAGCAAAAAAATTCATATTATTTGATATAATTTATAATTTATAAAAAACCTAACATAATTAAAGTGAGAAGAGATTATAAAAAAAGATATATTTATTATTTTAATAAGAACGGAATATAAAAAGCTAATATTTAAGATTTTACTCAAATGTTTAATTCTTATAAATTTAAGTAGGGGCAAAAATAAAACTTGAATTCAAATCAATGTAGGGTCAGTTTGGTAGTGCTTTTCAAAAATATTTATAGGGTTAAAGATAATTTTTAAGTGTTTTTAGGACAAAAAAATATTATTAGTAATATTTTTAAAAACTCATTTAAACCCCTAAAAAACACTAGAAGTTTTATTTTAATAAGCACCTCGAGAATTATTTTTTATACATCATCAAAATTTTTTGGTTATAATATAGGTGTCAAATAGGCGAGCTGCCCGGACCCAGCCCAAAGCGACACTGCAGTGTCATGCATGGGCCCATGTCGGACGGACCATCGGCATGAATCATGCCATGTCGTGCCAAGGGATTTCAGCCCACGTGTCATTCCAAACCCGGTATGGGTGCCTGGAATTTGGGAATGGTAGAGGGGAACAACGTGGTGACGCATGATGGGCAATGGCTCAACATGCATGATGGGCAATCGTGATGTGACAATGCACCCCCTAAAACCTTAATTTTTTTAAAAAAAAGACCCACTTCGACTCAAACCAACTCGACCAACACTATTCAAACCATTCAAACCTGGGCAGATTCTAATCCACGGGCGGCGTCTGGCCAGAACCACCATGTCACACATGCCGTGACAAGCAGATAAAGCAAGCCTTGAGGGGCATGGAAAAAAAGGGCAGGGCCAGCCCAGCCCTTTTGACACCTCTAAGATGTAATTAAAATATCTATTTATTTATACATAAATATCAATTTATTTTATTTAAAATTTTGGAAAAAATGAATTTTTTTTAAAATTCAAATAATTCAAATTTTTTTGAAAATATATTTTTAAAGATTCCTATAATCATAAAAGTAATTATTTTAAGTTTTATTAATATAAATAATTAGTTGTTTATTCAGTAATTCACATTTTTTGACAATATTTTTTATCATACAAATAATTATATTTGGTTTTTATAAATACAAATGTTTACGTATGTTCATTTATTAATTCAAATATTTTAAAAAATGTTTATAATTATAGAATTAATTATTTAATGTAGTTATTTATAACTATATTTATATATCATAATTAAATAATTCAGATAATATTTTGTATAATTTTTTAAAATTTTAAAAATAAAAATATTTATTTTAGTTTTTATTAATATAAATTTATATTTGTATTTAAAATTTTTTAAATTTTTAATTTATTATATTATATTTTTATAATTATATAAGAGAAGGTGTCTTTCAAAGATTCCTCATCCATTGACCATAACAGACCTTTAATATACAAAAGTACATCAAATATTAAAACAAATAATATATAAAAAAATAATTTAGTATAGATTAATGACAAAAATTAATCTTGAGCTAAATAGTTAGGGAAAAATCCCTAGCAAAATGGATATATTTTTAGATAGTTATAATTTAAAGAATAATCGCTTGCTATTAATATATAATTATAAAAAAGAATTTCTAGATAACTAATTAGTGAGTGATTTTTTAAAACTAATTAGCTTGGGGTCTATCTATCTATCTTTCAATATGTCTAATCTATGTGCCTATCTGTGTGTCTAACTATGTGACTTTCTATTTATCTATAAATCTATCTATCTTTATATCTATCTAAATATCCATATGTCAAACTAATTGTTTATCGATCTATGTATCTATCTGTCTATTTATTTGTTTATCGAATTGTATATCTTTCTATCGATCTTTCTATCTATCTAATTATGTATCAATCAATCTGTCTATCTATTAATCTATCTATCTATCTATCTATATATCCATTAATCTATCAATCTATCTATTTATCTATCTATCTAATTGAATATCAATCTTTCTATCTATAAGTCTAACAATATATCAATCAATGTGTCTATCAATCAATCTAGTAATCTGTCTATCCTTTTACCTATATATCTATATATCTATCTATCTATCTATCTATCTGTGTATCTATCTATATATCTATCTATCTATCAGTCTATCTATCAATAAACATGTTGATCTATGTGTCTAACAATCAAACTATCTGTAATTCTATCTATCAAACAATTAATCAATTAATCAATCAATTAATCAATCTATCTATCTATCTTTATCATTATGTCTAACTATCTATGAATCTATCTATCTATCTATGTATCTATATATCTATCTTTCTATCTGTCTATATATCTATCTATCTATCTATCTATCTATCTATCTTTCTATCTATATATCTATATGCCTCTCTATCTATCGATCTGTCTACCTACTTGTCAATCAATATGCCTATCTATCAATCTATCTACCAATCAATCAATCTGTCTATCTATACATCTATCAATCTATTTATCAATCTATCTATATTTATATCTATTTATTTGTCTATCTATCTATATATTCATTTGTTTGTATGTCTGTCTATCTTTCTATTTGTGTATATTTCTATTTGTCTATCTATCTATCTATTTATCTATCTATCTATATTTCTATATATAAGTTTTTCTATATATCTATCTATCTATCTATTTGTCTATCTATATATCTATCTAACTATTATTCTATCTATCTGTATATCTATCTATGTATCTACTTGTCCATCTATTTGTCTTTCTATCTATAAATTAATTTATCTATCTATATGTCTATCTATATGTCTAACTAACTCTCTGTCTTTCTACTATTTATATGTTAGTTTTGACTTGTTTATCTGTCGGTTTATCTATCTATCTATATGTCTATCTATCTGTCTATCTATATATCTATATAACTATGTATATATCTATTTATCTATCTAAATAACTAACTATTTCTATCTATGTTTATATCTATTTGTCTATCTATATATTTATCTATCTATCTATCTATTTTTCTATTAAAATATTTATATTTCAGTCTATCTATTTATCTATCTATTAATCTATCTATCTGTCTATATAGTTATCTGACTATATTTCTATCTATCTATCATTGTATATATTTTCCTATCTAACTGTCTATCTAAATATCTTTCTATTTGTTTATCTATTTGACGTTCTACTTGTCTATCTATCTATCTATCCATCGATGCATCTATACTTATTTCTATCTATCTAATAATCTATTTATCTATCTATCTATATATTTATCTATATATCTATATATTTATTAGTTAGAAAATCTATATATCTATCTTTATATCAATCTATCAATCTATATGTCTATCATTCTTTCTATCAATCAGTCTATGTTTCTATCTATGAATCTATCTTTTCTATCTATCTATCTATTAGTATATATATATATTTGTCTATCTATCTATCTATATATCTGTGAAACTATGTCTATATATTTGTCTATCTATTTATCAATCTATCTATATATCTATCTTTCTTTCTTTCAATCTATCTATCTTATATCTAAATAACTCTCTATATGTATGTCTATCAATCTATCTATTTATCAATCTATCAGTCATTCTATATGTCTATCTTTCAATCTCTTTATATATCTATATATCTACCTATTTGCATATCTATCTATCTATCTATTTATCTGGCTATCTATCTATCTATTTATCTGGCTATCTATCTTTGTTTTTATTTATCAAACTATTTATCTATCTATATGTCTGTCTATCTATCTGCCAATCTATCTGTTTATCAATCTTTCTATCTATCTTTATTTTTATTTGACTATCAAATTGTCTATCTATCTATCTATATGTCTGACTTTGTGTCTATTTGTCTATTTATCTATCTATCTATCTATCTATATGTCTGAATATCTATCTGTATATTTGTTTGTTTATCTATCTACTTGCTTGTCTTCCTACCTCATTACTTGAATGAATGCCTAATTAAATATAAATATATATATATATATATATATATATATCTATCAATATATCTATATATCTATCTATCTATCTATCTATCTATCTTTTTGTCTATATATTTGTCTATTTAACTATCTGCCTCTCTATCAATCTATCTGTTTATCTATTTGTCCATCTATATATCTTTCTATTTGTTTATCTATTTCTCTCTCTATTTGTTTATCTTTCTATCTATCTTATTGTTTATATATATATATATATATATATATATATATATATATATATCTATCTATCTATCTATCTATATGTCTGTCTATATATATTTCAATCCATCAATCAATCTTTCTTTCTATCTATCTATCTCACTATCTATCTATATATCTAACTATATATTTATATATATGTCTATCTATATGTCTATCTACTTGTCTATCTATCTGTCTAATTATCTATCTATCTATCTTTTTATCTATCTGTATATCTATATGTCTATCTATCGATATATCTATTTATCCATCTATGTATCTATCAAATAATATGTTGATATATCTATCTATCTATCAGAATTTCTATCTATCTATCTATCTATAAGCCTATCAATCAATCAATCTATGTGTTTATTAATCTATAGATCAACCAATCTATCTATCTATATATTAATCTATCTTTCAATCATTCAATCAATTTATCTATCTATCTATCAATCAATATATTAATCTATATTTAAATCTTTCAATTTAATTATTAATGTATTTGTATTTTTATTTGTCTACCTGTTTACCTATCTATCAATCTATCAATCTATATGTCTTGCTCTCCGTCTATCTATCCATCTATCTATCTACCTATCTACCTACCTACCTATCTGTCTATCTATTTATCTTTATATCCAATTTTCTATCTATCTATCAATCATAATTTCTATCTATCTATAAGCCTATCAATCAATCAATCTATGTGTTTATTAATCTATAGATCAATCTATCTTTCTATCTATATATCAATCTATCTTTCAATCATTCAATCAATTTATCTATCTATCTATCTATCTATCAATATATTAATCTATATTTAAATCTTTCAATTTAATTATAAATGTATTTGTATTTTTATTTGCCTATCTGTTTACCTATCTATCAATCTATATGTCTTGTTCTCCATCTATCTATCCAGCTATCTACCTACCTACCTACCTACCTACCTATCTGTCTATCTATTTATCTTTATATCCAATTTTCTATCTATCTATCTATCAGAATTTCTATCTATCTATCTATAAGCCTATCAATCAATCAATCTATGTGTTTATTAATCTATAGATCAACCAATCTATCTATCTATATATCAATCTATCTTTCAATCATTCAATCAATTTATCTATCTATCTATCAATCAATATATTAATCTATATTTAAATCTTTCAATTTAATTATTAATGTATTTGTATTTTTATTTTCCTATCTGTTTACCTATCTATCAATCTATCAATCTATATGTCTTTCTCTCCATCTATCTATCCATCTATCTACCTACCTACCTACCTACCTATCTGTCTATCTATTTATCTTTATATCCAATTTTCTATCTATCTATCTATCTATCTATTTGTCTATATATCTATCATTTTATTTGTTAATCTTTCTATCAATATATCAGTATATCTATCTATCTATCTATCTATATATCTATCTGTGTATCTATATATTTATCTATCTGTCTATCTATCTCTATATCTATCTTCCTATCAATCTATTTATTTGTCTATCTATCTATTTATCTATCTATCTTTCTATTTGTCAATTTATCTATCTATATGTTTATTTATTTCTTAATCCTTCTATCTATATTTCGGTCTATATATCTATTTATATTTTTATCTCTTTACTTTTCTATCTATTTGATTATTTATCTATTTATTTATGTGTCTATCTATTTGACTTTCAATTTGTCTATCTACCACCTATCTATGTATCTATCTATCTATCTGTCTGTCTATCTGTCTATATATCTATCTATATATCTATTTATTTATCTATCTGTCTATCTATCTATCTATATATCTATCTATCTTTATATGTAACTATCTATCTATCTATTTTTTTGTCTATCTATCTATTTATCTTTCTTTCTGTGTATCAATTATCAATCTATTTTGCTATGATTGTGTATATCAATCAGTCTATCAATATATATATATATATCAATCTATCTATCTATCTATTTATCTATGTATTTTTCAATCATTTTTTCTATCAATCAATCTATCAATCTATTTATATATCTATCTGTCTATGTATCTATCTATCTATTTTTTTTGGTATATTTATCTGTCTATCTATGTGTATGTCTATCTATCTGTCTTTCTTTTGTCAATCTATCTATCACTATTTCTAACTATCTATCGGTTTGTTTATATATATATATATATATATATCTTTCTATCTCTCTATTAATCTATCTATTTTCCTATTTATCTATCTAAATATCTATCTGTCTCTCTATTGTCTAACTATCTATGTATTTATATGTCTATCTATCTATCTATAAATCTATCTGTCTATTTATCTATCTATATCTGTATAACTTTCTATCTATCTATTTATTTATCTAACTATTTGGCTATATATATCGATCTATCTATCATTCTATATGTCAATATATTTGTCTATCTATCTACATATCTATCTTTTTGTCTGTCTATCTAATTATATATATATATATATCTATCTATCTATCTATCTTTCTATCTATCTTTTTATTTATCTATTTATCTATCTATTTATCTTTTTATCTTTTATCTATCTTTCTATCTATCTAACTATCTATCTAACTATATATCTATATTTTTTCGATATGTATATCAATTAGTTTATCTATCTATATATCTATTTATTTGTCTATCTATCTATATTTCTATATGTCTAACTATTTGTCTATCAATCTATTTATCTAACTTTCTATAATTAGTCTATCTATTTGTCTATCTATCTAACAAATAATCTCTTGATCTATCTATCTATTTATTTATTTATCTATCTATATCTTTATCTGTTTATCAATCATTCAATCTATCTTTCTATCAATCTGTCTATCAATCAATCTATTAATCAATCTATCTATCTATCATTATTTCTATAAGTCAGTCTATGTATTTTTTTATCTTTCTATCTATAAATCTATATATCAATATGTTTATCTATTTCTCTATGTATCTATCTAATAATTTTTTATCTATTTGTCTAAAAATCTAACTTTCTATCTATCTAACTATCTATATGTCTATCTATCTAACTATCTATATGTCTATCTATCTATCTAACTAGTTGTTTATCTATCTTTCTATCAATCTTTCTATTTATTTGACTATAAATTTGTGTGTCAATTTGTCTATCAATCTGTCTATCAATTTGTGTGTTAATTTGTCTATCAATCTGTCTATCAACCTGACAATCAATCAATCAATCAAACTATTAATCAATCTATCTAGCATTATGCAAATCAATTTGTCTATCAATCTTTCTATAAATCAATTAATCTATCTATCTATATATCTATATGTATATCTATCTATCTATCTATCTCTCTTTCAATTTAAATATCTATCTCTCTCTCTCTCTCTATGTATATCTATCTATCTATCTAATTGTATATCTATCTTTCTTTTTATCTAGTTATCTTTCTATATTTTTATTTATCTATTTGTCTATATGTATATCTATTAGTCTATCTATCCTTTAATATATCTATCTATCTATATATTTATCTATCTATCTATCTATCTATCTCTCTATTTATATATATATCTATCTGTCTATTTATATTTGTATATATCTATCATTATATATACCTATCTCTTTGACAATTTATCTGTCAATATATCTCTTTATATATTGATCTATTTATCTAATAATCTATCAATCTATATATCTATCACTCTATCTATCAGGCTATCAAACTATTTGTCTATGAATCAAAAAATATATGTATCTTTAAATCAGTCTATCAATATGTCTACAATCTATCTTACAAACTATATAGCAATCTTTCTATCAATCTTTTTATCTCTTTGTATATAATTTATTTATCAATCTGTATATCAATCTATCTATTTAGATTCTTTTATATTTTTCGTTCTATCTACCTATATAATTATCTATTTATTTATTATCTATATATCTGAATAACTATTGATCTATCTACTAACTATCTATCTATCTTTTTTATCTATTATATATCTATTGTCTAATCTATTTATCTATCTGTCCATCTATATATATATTATCTATCTACCTATCTATCTATCTATCTATATATCTATGTTTCTATCTAGATATCTATCTATCTATCTATCTATTTCTCTATCTATCAATATTTTTATCGAATTGCCTATCTATAAGCACACACACACACACACACACACACATATATATATCTATATCTATCTATCTATCTTTTATATTAATTTATCTATCTCTCTATCTATTTTCCTCACTATCTACCAATATATTTATCAGTATATATGTCTCTCTATCTATCTATCTATCTATCTATTTGTTTATCTATCTATCTATATATATATATATATATATATATATATATATATATATATATATTAATATGTATATCTATCAATCTATATTTCTATCAATCTATATTTCTATCAATCTATTTGTCAATCTACAGTCTATCACTATATATATCTATCTTTCTTTCTATCTATCTATCTATCTATTAAACTTCTTTTATATATTTGTGTATCTATCAATATACCTATCTATTTGTTTATTTATCTATCTATCTATTTGTCTATCTATCTATCTATTTATATATTTATCTATCTATCTATCTCTCTTTTCTATCTATCTATTATATATATCTCTATCTATTTGAGTATCTATCTGTTTATCTATCCATCTATCTAATTGTATAATAATATGTAAATGTATTTGCCTATCTATCTATCTATCAAATAATCTATCTATCTTACAATCAGTGCATCAATATGTCTATAAATCTATCTTTCCAATATGTCTATCAATCTTTCTTTCAATCTTTCTTTCTATCTTTCGATCTATTTGTTTATCAATCTATCTATTTATATCTCTATGTATTTTTATTTCTATGTGCCAATATATTTGTCTAACTATATATTTATCTATATATTTGTATATCTATCTAACTATTTATATTTTTTATTTATCTGAATTTCAATTTGCTTATATATCTATTTATCTATCTATCTTTCTTTATATTAATCTATCTATCTATATATCTATCTTTCTATCTACATATCAATATATTTATCTATCTATCAATCCATTTCTATATCTATCGATCTATTAATTTGTCAATCGAAATGCCTATCTATATGTCTATCTATCTATCTATCTATATATCTGTCAATCTATATATCTATTATATCTATTTATCAATCTATCTATCTATTTTTCCATCTATATGTCTTTATATCTGTTTGTCTATATGTATATTTCTCTATCTATCTATCTATGTATCTATGTATCTATCAGTCTAGATATTTGATTGTCTATCTTTTTATCTATATGTATATTAATATGTTTATCTATCTATCGATCTATCCACATTTTTATATATCTATATCAAATCTATTGTCTATATATGTCTATTTATCTACTATCTTTCTATCTATCTATCTATTTGTCAATTTATCTATCTTTCTATCTATTAGTTTATCTATCTATCTATCTATCTATTTGTCTATCTATCTGCCTCACTATCTGTCTCTATCTGTCTATCTATCTATCTATCTTTCTTTCTAATTAATCTGCCTATCTATAAGTCTATCAAATTTTTATCATCAATCTATCTATCTATCTAACTATAATTTTTTCAATCAATCAATCAATCTATCACTTATATATCTATTTTATCTATCTTTCTTCTTTCTGTAAATCTAGTTTGTCAATCTAATTGTCTATCTGTATATGCTATCAATCCATATTCTTGTCTGTCAATCTTTCTGTAAAATTTTTTATCTTACAATCTATCATTCGATCTATCCTATTTGACTATATATCTTTGTTATCTATCTATCTATCTACTTTATGCCTATCTCTCTATGTCTCTATATATTTGTCTATCAATCAATTTATCTATCTGTCTATCTATATATCTATCTATCTTTATTTCTTTATGTCTATCTCTCTATGTATCTAATATTTGTTCTATCAATCGATTTATCTATCTATCTGTCTGTCTGTCTATCTATGTAGCTATCTATTTATCTATAATGTCTATCTTTCTAATCTATTTGTTGTCTGTCTAGGATATCTTTATATCTATATTTCTATCTATCTATCTATATATCTCTCTATCTATCAATCAATCAATCTATCTACTATCTATCTATATATCTCTCTATCTATCAATCTTTCTATCTATCTATATATCTAATATATATATAGATATATATATAAGTATCTATCTATATATAGATTTCTATCTATATATCTATCTAACTATTTATCTATCTTTCTTTTTATCTATCATCAATCAAGTATCTAGTCATCTATATGTATATCAATATATATTTTAATCTATCTATCAATTTTTCTCAATTCTATCTATCTATCTATTTATCTATATGTCTATCTTTATGAGTTTCTATCTGTATATCTATTGTCTGTCTATCTATCTATTTATCTATATGTCTATGTATCTATCTATTTGTCTATCTATCTTCTCACTAAATCATTAACTATCCTTCTATTTATCTATCTATCTATCTATCTTATTTATCTATCTATCTTTATATCAATCTGTCTATCTATATATCTGTCAATTTGTCTATTAGTCTATCGATCAATCTATTTCTCAATCTAACTATCCATTTCTCTATCTATCAGTCTATCGATCAACTAATCTATCTATTTATTTTTCTATTAGTGTACATATCTATTAGTGTTTCTTTCTATCTATCTATCTCTCTATTTGTCTATCTATCTATCTATCTATCTGGTTGTCTGTCAATCTATCTATTTATTTATGTATATATCTATCTATCTATTTATCTATATGTCTATCTATCTTTGTATCTATCTATATATTTTTCAATCTTTTATCTGTATATCTATCTATCTATCTATCAATTTGTATATGTATCTATCTATCTAAATGTCGATGTATCTATCTGTTAGTAAATCAATCAATCTGTTGACTATATTTCTATCATATATTTATCTATATATCAATCCATCTTTATTTCAATCAATCAATCAATCTTTCTTTAAATATGTCTATTAATATTTATATCATTCAGTATTTCAATCTATCTATCATATTTCTATCAATCTTTCTATATATCTATCTATCTATCTATTTTTGTATCAATTTATCTATCAATCTATATATTATATATATATATATTTTATTTTATCTATGTATCTATTGTCTATCTATTTATCTATTTGTCTAAATATATCTATCTATATAATAATGTTTCTTTCTATCTATCTATCTATTTTATCTATCTGTCTATCTTTCTATCTATCTATTTGTCTATCTATTTCTCCATCTATTTGTCTATCCATCTATCTATTTTTCTATCAAACAATCTATCTATCAATCTACCTATCAATTAGTCTAGTAATCTTTCTTTAATATCTGGCTATCTATTATCCATCTATATGTCTATCAATATGATTATCTCTCTATTATCATTATATTTATCTATCTATGTCTGTCTAACTATCTGTCTATCTATCTCTCTATATTTATCTACTTGTCTTATTATCTCTCTATCTATCTAACTATCTATCTATCTTTATTTCTATCAATCAATCATCTATTTGTCTTTATTTGTCTTTCTATCTATTTATATATCTATCTGTCTATCTATCTATCTATCTCTCTATTAGTATAAATACTTGGTATCTAACTATCAATCAATCAATCTGTCTTTATCTATCTATCTATCTATTAGTATAAATACTTGGTATCTAACTATCTATATATCTATCTATCTACATTTCTATCTATCTTTGTATCTACCTATCATATATGTCAATGTATTTTCTATTTATTTGTGTATCTATCCAACTATATAGCTGTCATATAATCTTTTGATCTATCTCTCTATAAATCTATGCTCTCTCTATTTGTTTTTCATCAAAAGTTCTATATGTCTATCAATCTGACTATCAATATGTCAATCATATATTCTATCATCTATCTATCAATCTTTTATCAATATGTCAGTTAATCTTTTTATTAATCATCCTATTCTATCTATCTATCTGTCGTATATCTATCTATCTACTATCTATGTATCTATTTATTTGTCTGTCTATTTAACTATATAAAATTTTGACTATCTTTCTGTCTAACTATCTGATTATTTATCTTTCTATATATCTATCTGTCTTTCTATCTATCTATCTACCTCTCTATCTATCTATTTATTTGTCTATCTATCTATTAATTTTTATCTAAATTTGTATCTATATATCAATCAATCTATCTATTTATCTATTTTGTCAATCTATATGTCTATTTTATCTTTCTATCTATCTGTCTATCTATTTTTATATCTCTCTAACTATATATCTCTCTATCTATATATTCTCTATTTATATGTCTATCTACCTATCTAGCTATCTATCTATCTATCTAGATATCTGTCTATCTCTGTTTGTATATCTATCTATATGTATAAATCTATGTATGTATCTATCTATTTATCATTCAATCAATCACAATCTATCTATCTTCTATACTTCTAACTATCCATTTTCTATCTATCTTCTATCTATTGCCTATCTACCCATCTATCTATCTATATATATCTTCTATCTAAGTTTCTATCTATGTATTTTGTGTATTTATCTATCTATCTATCTATTATTTCTAGCAATTTATCTATTTATAAGTCTATCAAATTGATTATCAATATGTCTATCAAAATATCTATCAATCTGCCTATCAATCTTTGTATCAATTTTTCTATATCTATCTAGTTATTTGTATCATCAATCAATTTATTTATTTATCTCTCAATGTATTTGTCTTTCTATCTGCCTATATATTTGTC